>VZTY01029257.1:49220-122232 GCA_013400935.1 Turnix velox
AAAAAGAAGGCTGAGGGCGATCTTATTTGTGTTCTCAAATACTGAAAGAGTGGGGGGGAGGAGGATGGGGCCAGTCTGGTAATCTGGGATGGGACAAGAGGGATTGGGCGCAAACTGCAACTTGGAGAATTCCATCTAAACAGAAGGAGGAACTTCTTTACTGTGAGGTTGGCAGAGCCCTGGTACAGGCTTCCTGGGGAGGTGGTGGATTCTCCATCTCTGGAGACATTCAGACCCACCTGGACACCTTCCTGTGCCACCTGCTCTGGGTGACCCTTCTCTGGCAGGGGTTGGACTGGGTGGTCTGCAGAGGTCACTTCGAACCCTGGCCTGTCTGTAATGCTGTAACTGGCCTCATGACTGGGTGCTTTTTGCTCAGTGAGATGAGTGCTACCATTGCTGTTCCTTAGGAGAACCCTAAGTAAATGCTGCATGTTCTGGACTACAACTGCTTTAGCAGTGCAGAGGAGATCATTGCATAGGGCACAGGGTGTGTGTGGATATAGAGTACTGAGAAGCCTTTGCCAAGCGTGTGGTGTGACTGCATCAGTGCTGTGCTCCATCCGTCGCCCTGCTGGTGTCAAGTTTAAATGTTGCAGCCTACTGAGTGTTTTGTAGTTGCAAATGCTGTCTTGGATTAGCTTTAGTAATCCCTTTGAAGCAGATCCCAGCAGCAGTGAATGGCAAAAACAAAAGTATTTTGCTCACATAATGAAGGGATAAAATGGAGCACGTTGGGTTAATGTATTTGACAGAAGAGCCCTTAAGGCTGTGTGTTTGCTCTCAAAACAGCATAAGACACCCACCAGCTTTTCAATGCATGTATATACATATTCTTAGAAGTTCAACAATAAGCCTTTAAAATGCAGCTGAAATTAAAATGTTAAGGAACAAATGCATTGGGTTTTACCCTCAGAAGGCAGTTGAATGCTAACTACATTTAGGGAAAAGGCCAGGAAAGGAACAAAATGGTTGGGATGGTTTAGGTTTTTTTCTTGCAGCACGTTTCTGTGTTTTTCCAGTCTCACCGACTAGTGTCAATGTTCAGGTTCATTCTTCGTGTGTTCATCTGCCAGCCAGGCCTTTTGAATCCCAAGGCTTATGAGCATGGGTCCCCAACAGTTTTAGATGTTGCTGGCCTTGATTGTCTGTTAACTGTTAGGAATCCTTGAACTTTTATATTCTTTCTAGCCTGAAAAATGTGGATTGGGAAGAGAGGGCATGAGTGTATTCCTAAACCTTATTTCCCAGACACTGTAGCTCTCGAATGAGGCTCTTTTTACTAGATACATGAGGTTTCCTTGGCTAAGATTTTCAGTGCTGAGGCTTGTTTCATGATCTTTCTAAGCAGGGGAGATCAAGTTTGTGTTTTAACTTCCAGATGGGTCTATGAAGTTTGAATAAATCACATCTAATAAATATTTTTTATGCTCACCTTCCAGAAATGTCTTATATAGGGAGGGTAAAAGAGTTGTCTTTGTATTCCCAACCTGTTTGATCTTTGAACTAGATGAGGAACACAATGAAGAAATGTTCCTACAAGAACCCTGACGAAGCCCTGTGTTCTCCTTGTGCTTTTAGGGAGTGCAATATAAATACTTTTTAAGTCAAGAAATGTTGCTGTCCCGCCTTTACCAATTAAGGACCCTGAGCTGTGTTTATATTTTTACAAATCTTTGCTGTGTTTTTGTGTTGTTTTTCTTCCATCAGAAAGAGCTAAAGTGTTTACATGTGGTTATGCTGGAGACTGGCAGTTCAAATCTGCCTAGATTTTATAAATTATTTTTGAGCTGCTGTGTTTGACATCTCCTTCTTCTGCAGCATAACAGCATCTTCAAAGGCTCTGGACTCCCACACCTGCCTCTGCTTTCTCTTGACGTGCAGACACTCAAATCCTGGAACATGCCTTGGAGCCAGATACTCCAATTATATCCAGGCACACCCTGCTAATTAAGCCGTGTTGTGACCTTCCTAGTAATTTAGTGTGCAAGCTTTGATTTCCCCCTTCCCTCCCATCCCTCCTGTTTGCGTTTAAGTTCATGAGGTGTGGGGGGTAAGAGCGCATTAACGCTTTGGTTTCTGGAGAAGATGATACCACCCAAAGCTCAGATGGCTTATTAGCCGAGAATTTTGTTGAAAGAACTATTTGAAACTCTGGTGACTAGCTTTTTGTCTGTTTCTAGGGGTCCTGAAGACACCTGTTTTGAATATGGGGTTTTCCCTGCTATTCTGAGCTTTCCACTCGACTACCCATTAAGTCCACCGAAGATGAGGTTCACATGCGAGATGTTCCATCCCAACAGTGAGTCTGATGCAGCAGGACCTTCAGGGGAGTGGGTTTGCTTGTGTGCCTTAAAATAGAATAATAGAATGGTTTGGGTTGGAATGGACCTCAAAGATCATCTACTTTCAGCCCCCCTATGGCAATAGGCAGGGACACCTCCCACTACACCAGGTTGCTCAATGCCTCATCCAGCCTGTCCTTAAACACCTCCAGGGATTAAGGGGGCATCCACAACCTCTCTGGGCAACTTCTTCCAGTGTCTCACCACCCTCACAGGAAATAAATTCTTTCTTCTCTCTAGCCTAAATCTCCCCTCTTCCAATTTGCATCCATTCCTTCTAGTCCTGCCATCCTGGACCCTGTTCAAAAGTCCTACCACAGCCTTTCTGTATCCCCCTTCAGGTATTAAGAAGATACTTTGAGGTCCCCTCTGAGCCTTCTCTTCTCCAGGCTGAACAATGTCAACTCCTTCAGCCTGTCCTCATAAGGGAGGTGCACTTTCAGGGAGGGGGTATATATAAAATAAACCAACTTTGGCAGCAGGAGAGCTGAAATCCTACCCAAGGGTTGTGCTCATAGTCACTGAAGTGTAAGTGCAGCTTTCTGAGCAACATGTCTTTTTCCCCATTAAGGCCAGGGTTTAGCAACATTTCTGATGTAATCTTTCTGAAATACAGAGTGCTCTGTCCCAGCAGATGCCATGTTTTCAGGTATTTAATACTTTGCTGGTCTTTTTCTCTGCAATTCTGACAGACTTCTCAGGGGAAGCAATTGAAGTAACAACTAGCAGTTTTGAGCCTGTGATAAGTAAAAACCTTGAAACCTTCTTTCACTGCCAGGAGCAGTACTGTCTGAAGCCAGCTTTGGTATTCTTTGTGAAATTGTTTCTTATGACATCTGCTAAATCACCATGGGTTGTGCAAAGGTTGTTCAATCATCATGCAGATTTCATGGGCTGGATCCATGTTCCAGGCCATCCCAGACCCAGGCTGTGAGGTCTCTGCCCCTGGAGAACAATGAGAGGAGAATGCTGTCCTCCTGCCTAGTGCTTCCTTCTCATCTGGCATTCCTGCACTTGCACAATAGAAATATTAGTCTCAGATAGGAATAGGTTTATTTCATCCTATTCCAAGGAATTTTGCAATTTCTTGAAGTTCTTCCATAGAATCATAGAATCATAGAATAGTTTAGGTTGGAAGGGACCTCAAAGATCATCTAGTTCCAACCCCCCTGCCAGAGGCAGGGACACCTCCCACTAGACCAGGCTGCCCAGTGCCCTGTCCAGCCTAGTCTTGAACACCTCCAGAGATGGGGCATCCACAACCTCCCTGGGCAACCTGTTCCAGTGCTTCACCACCCTCACTGTAAAGAATTTCTTCCTTATGTCTAGTCTAAATCTATCCCCCTCTAATTTATATCCATTGTTCCTAGTCCTCCCATCCGATATTATGTTAAAAATTCCTTCCCCTGCCTTTCTGTAGGACCCCCTCAGGTACTGATAAGTTACTATGAGGTCCCCTCTGAGCCTTCTCTTCTCTAGGCTGAACAACCCCAACTCCTTCAGCCTGTCTTCATAGGGCAGTTGCTCCAACCCTTTGATCATCTTCGTGGCCCTTCTCTGGACCCTCTCCAATAGCTCAATATCCTTCCTGTGTTGAGGGCTCCAGAACTGGACGCAATACTCCAGGTGGGGTCTCACCAGTGCTGAGTAGAGGGGTAAAATCACCTCTCTTGACCTGCTGGTTACACTCCTCTTGATGCAACCATCAAGATCCCTTCTTGAAATTCTTCTCTTCTTGAAACACCACTGAATGCAGATTTTTGCCCATTAAATTCACATCTTCCTGTCCTGACACAGCTGCATGTCACAGCATGGAACCCTGTGTAGATGCCTGAAACAGTGTAGCATCACTGGTACCTTCAGTAGTGCAACCTTTGGCACCTGGAAGCAGTGTGGCCTCAACAGCATCTTGCTGTTGCTGGACTAATTCACCCAGACTTCTTGGTAGGACCCATATCCATCAGCAGATCCTTGTCTGCACCATACTTTTGCTGCTCCAGTTGTAACCTTGGCTTGAGGTTTGTTGCTCCCATCGTCATAACTCCCAGGTGAAATACCTTCTACCACTGTGTTCCAGACTTGCAAGGGCAAGTGCTGTTTCAGCACAGGCAGTTTTCATCTCTCCCTGTTACAGGCAGACCAGTTCCAGTGCCCAGCATGGGACTGCAAGGGTGGGGATGGAAATAAGTCTCCTGAAGTGCTTACGTGTCACAGGATTGTGTAGGTGAATAGAAGGACCTGGAAATAAGCACAACTGCTCCCTGCAGTCATTTCCTCAGTTTTTATCTTGTTTTCCTGGCAGTAGCAGAGGTTTCGTCACACCAGGAGCAGCAGTGCTGGAAGGAGGTGATGGGCTGCTGCTGTCACATCTCCTGAGCCTGCTGGAGTTGGCTGTGGTGCTAAAGCTGAGCTCCATTATCTTTATGCTGTATCATCAACCATTCTTTGGGCTCCTTATCTAGTCTGTAGAGTGCAGTAGCTGTGAAGACAACCTCTGCTATTGCAGAGGCTTTGTCTAAGAAGATCGATCACATTCTTCATAACACATACCTTTTCATAGAATCATAGAATAGTTGTGGTTGGAAGGGACCTTAAAGATCATCTAGTTCCAAGCCCCCTGCCATAGGCAGGGCCACCTCCCACTGGACCAGGTTGCTCAGTGCCTCATCCAGCCTGGCCTTAAACACCTCCAGAGAGGGGACATCCACCACCTCTCTGGACAACCTCTTCCACTGTCTCACCACCCTCATAGCAAAGAACTTCTTTTTATTATATCTAGCCTAAATCTCCCCTCTTCCAATTTACATCCATTATTCCTAGTCCTTCCATCACTTATCCTATTCACAAGTCCAATCGCAGCCTTTCTGTAGGCCCCCTTCAGGTATTGATGAGCTACTGTGAGGTCCCCCCTGAGCTTTCTGTTCTCCAGGCTGAACAACCCCAACTCTGTCATCCTGTCCTCAGAAGGGAGGTGCTCTATCCCTTTGATCATCTTTGTGGCCCTGCGAGTGCGAGTTTGCTTAATTCTTTTTACAGTCCTGGTCCGGTGGAGGCCTCCGAGATGTATTCAGTGCTGTGTGACCATTACCCTCCAATTAAAGTTAACTGCTTGGAGCTGTTACTGTGCATAAATACTTGCCTTGTTCCACCAGGCAGCTTGTCTTATGTTTTTTACATGGAGCCTATCACTCATTTAACGATATCACTGCTCCAGCAGCCTTCTTGTTGGGGCGGGATGACCCAAGCTTGTTAATCTTAAATTCCTTTAAGATTTGCTTGAAGGTTTTATTTTTTGCTAGATTTCTGTCTTTCATATTTAGCATTGCCTTGCCTTTAGAGGAGGATGTTTAAAACTGTGTTTAGTGTCAGTCACATGAAGGCGTAGTACAAACTTTCATCCCTGCTTAGGAGAAGAATGGAGAGAGACAAAGTGTTTGTGCTGAGTGACAGCCAATCCCCTCTACTTCTTTGCAGTTTACCCCGATGGTAGAGTCTGCATCTCTATTCTTCATGCTCCTGGGGATGATCCCATGGGATATGAGAGCAGTGCTGAGCGGTGGAGTCCCGTGCAGAGCGTAGAGAAGATCCTCCTGTCAGTGGTCAGCATGCTGGCAGGTAAGGAGAGCTGCTTTGGTGGCACTGGCTATGTTAGCTGGAGCTGCTCCTTGCTGTTTAAGTGAGCAAAGACTATTTAAAACCACTTGGCAGCAAACAAGAGTTCTTTAAGCTATGATGCTTATTTAATACAACAGGTCTCTGAAAATAACTAGGGGAGGAGGAAAACTGAATTATTAAACAGGTGCTTCCAGCTTTGCAAGTGACTGCTGCTTCCTCCCGGCTCAACAGCCAGAAAGCCTTGGACAGGTGTGTCCTCAGGTTCAGCTGCTTTCCTGCTTCTGCACAAAACCTCTACTCCCATCTTTGTATTTGTGAGGCCCCATCCCTGGAGACATGCAAGGCCAGTATTGCTGAGGCTCTAAGCAACCAGGATGTCCCTCTCACTCCAGGAGGTTGGACTGGATGGCCTTTGAAGGTCCTTTCCAACTCAACACATTTGATGATGTCTGCTGCTTTTGCAGGTTTTAGAGCTATTGATTACACGTTGTGTTGTGTTTGGCAGCTGAAGCGTTACCAGCCAGATCTAACTGGAGTTAGAAACTGGTGTCCATGGTCTCTGAATCCCATATCTGTTCTCTGCCAGCCAAGAAATGTGGTCTGTTTTCCCATCTCCAGTAAAGGATGTCCCCATCACTGCAGGGGGCTGGACTGGATGGCCTTGGAAGGTCCCTTCAGCACATTCTATAATTCCATCATCTCTGATTCAGAGAAAGGCTTCTTGAGAAGAGGGTGGGATGAAAAACCTTGTGTGCAGTCCTTTAAATTTCTTTCCCTAAATCCAGCAAGGGTTATGGACCAGCTTTGTCGTGTTCAGCATCATTTTCCACATGATGTATGGAGCCACTGAACTACCTGAAAAGGGTAGAGCTGCATCCCTTAAAGTTGGTTTTGAATGACAAGATTTCAGGAGATTTAAAGCCAAGCAACAGATTCTTACATGTGACAGTTCTAGCTTTAGAAGAATAACCTGCCATTAGGAAGCAGGCAGAGACCATGACTGGCCTTCTCATGGCCTCCAGGAAGTTGGTTTGTGGTGCAGCCTTTCCTAGACTGCTTAGTGCTCTCTGCCTGTGCCTTCCATTTTCCCATGGCTAAGGGGGCTACAGAAAGGCTGGGGTGGGACTTTTGAATAGGGTCCGGGATGGCAGGACTAGGAGGAATGGATGCAAATTGGAAGAGGGGGCATTTAGGCTGGAGAGAAGAAAGAAGTTCTTTCCTGTGAGGAGGGTGAGACACTGGAAGGGGTTGCCCAGAGAGGTTGTGGATGCCCCCTTAATCCCTGGAGGTGTTTAAGGCCAGGCTGGATGAGGCACTGAGCAACCTGGTCTAGTGAGAGGCATCCCTGCCCATGGCAGGGGAGTTGGAACTGGATGATCTTTGAGGTTACTTCCAACACGAACCATTCTATGACCTCAGCTTCTCTTGGGCTTTGCAGGTATTGTAAGTTTACCGGATGGAATGACCTGCACATCTCTGTCCCCATTACTGGCTTTTAGTTCCCACACAGTTGGCATTGTTCCAAGAAAAAACAGGAGCTCAGGTTGTCTGTGCTGAGCTGGATGGGCTGGGGGGATTTGGAGAATGAATGGAGTATGGTCTGTCTAGTGACTAGCATCATTTGTTGTTGTCCTTCTGTGTGCTGACCTGAGAAATCCCCTGCCTCAGTTTACCTTTGCCCAAAATGAAGTGTTTGGAGTCAGAGGGGCTTTAATGTACTTTGCTGAACACTCTGAACTCCTCATATGAAAGATGGTGCAGAAATTAAAGCATTCTATGGATATTTTCTTGGTTTGGTTTGGTTTGTTGGTTTTGACTAGACGAAGCCCAAAGAGTGACAGAGCCTGTTTGGGTGGCCTAGTGGAGAAGGCATTGTGTCTGTGAAGTTGCAGAGCCAGAAAAAAAGAGACATTTTGCAGGGAGCAGCCTGTAGTTTTAAAAAACCCTTGAGAGCATTGGTGGTGGTGCTGTGTTGGGCTGTTCCATGTGCATGCTGGGGCTCAAGTTAAAGAAAGACTTAACTCCTCTTCCACTTGTTTCTTACCTAAACTTGACCTCACTGTGATATTCTCTTGCCATCAGCTAAATGATTTGAAACTAGAGCAGGGCAGGGTTAGGCAAGATACAAGGAAGAAGTTATTCCCCATGAGGGTGGTGAGACACTGGTCCAGGTTGCCCAGAGAGGTGGTGGGGGCCCCATCAAGCCTGGAAACATCCAAGGCCAAGCTTGCTGAGGCTCTGAGTGACCTGATCTAGTGCAGGATGGCCCTGTCACTGCAGGGGGTTGGACTAGATGGCCTTTGAAGGTCCCTTCCAATGCAATTTGCTATGATTCTATGATAGTGACAACGCAACATCTCCGAAAGCAACAGCATCACCACATCAAGGCAACAGTCTGTCAGGCGGACACCACACATCCAAGACCACAGGGTGCAACATCACACCTTCCCATCCATGGCCCAACTACATTGCTTCCCAAAATTCCAAAATGTGGGATGGATGGATGGATGGATGGATGGATGGATGGATGGATGGATGGATGGATGGATGAATGGATGGATGGATGCTTCAGGCTGGTTGTGGAGGAGATGCTCAGCTTTCACTGCAGGTAGTTGGAGTAGAACTGTGAACATCCTGGATTTTCTTTAGGGGTGTTATTGCAGTTCTGAGCAGGGAAAATGGACCTAAGTCCCAGGAAGAGGCAGTACAGAGGCATTATTGACAAGCCCCAGAGGGTCTTGCTCCATTCCCTGCCTGCTCACCCACCTTTCCATCTCTCTCATTTCAGAGCCCAATGATGAAAGCGGAGCCAACGTCGACGCCTCCAAGATGTGGCGAGAAGACAGAGAACAATTTAACAGAATTGCCAAGCAGATTGTGCAGAAGTCGCTTGGGCTTTAATGTCCCAGAGAGACTGAAGTGTTCTGTTATTTCTCTCCACCTGAAAATGAGCAGTGCTCGGTGCTGGTACCAAAAAGGAAAACTTTGCAAAACTATTGGCCTAGTTATTTTTATCATTACGTTATTTATTTGTCATGGCTTTTCTTCTTCCGCTGATCCGGAGGAGCCTCTAGTTCACTCACTGCATTGTGTGGAAAAGGAATATAACAGTAGGATTGCATCTGGAGCGCCACTAGACAGGAAATAGTCTTATCAGTTTTATGGTACTGAGGAAGGTAAGGGCAGTATTTGCAGTCAGGACTGATTTGTAGAGTGCTGTTAGCAGGAGAAGCTCTACAGCAAAGCTAGGGATAGGATGCATAACAAAATGATGATGTATCATGTAACCTCAGGGACTGGTTTCTCTGCCTGATGAGGTCTCTGGAACATTCTGGTGTTCCTGCGTGACACTGAGAGTTTCTGTTGAGCCTTTGAGACAGTGTTTGCTTGGAAGAAATTCCAAGAGCTGCTTTATTGTAAACATCACATTCAGTTAGAGGAGCAAGATGTAAAGTCTGACTTCTTAAACTCATTGATCAGGTTCACCATGGGTGAGGTAGGTCCTTGGCAGCTTGAAAATCCGGTGAGGTGTCTGCTTCACTGGGCATGGTCTCTGCCTCTCACTCTCGGCTGTTGAGAGGAGTAGGTGCTGCTGGCCTCTGGTCACCCATTTTCCAGGTGAATAAGCCGAGATGAGCACAATGGATTTTGTAAAACTTACCTTTCTTTATGCTGGTCTTGTGTATTTAAATACAAGGCAGAGAAGACCCCAGAAATGTTTTCTAGGGGATGGTACAACACATGTTTAGAGTTGCTTGTGTGGAGGGTGCAGGAAGTACCAGTCATTTTGTGAAACCACTTAGGGGCCACCCGTGTCCTTTGAGACTGGCAAGCAGATCTCTTGTGTAGGTCCAAATCTTCTCCAGTTTTACAGCAAGCAATAGCATGCCCATTGATAGCTCGTGGAATGGAATGTTGTTGGCAGCTTTAAACAGACTCAATTCGAGAAGGGCTTTTTTTTTTTTTACCTTCCCCTCTCCTGTGCCATGGAAGGAGTCACACTGTGGGGAAAGCTTTTCCAGAGGTGAGTGCATGTGCATATGTACAGCTCATCAGTATTTCCGTCCCTCTCCCTGTGCTGCAGATTGTTCTGCACCTCTGAGGAGTTTGTATTGCTAAAACTTGCTGATTTGGCTTGAAACTAGATGATCTTTAAGGTCCCCTCCAATACAAACCATTCTATGATTTTGTCTCCTTATAGAAGTCATTCTTTCCACTCGGGTGTAAGAGCAGGAGAGGAGGAACGGGGGGGACCTGACAGACTGAAATAGTGTTGTACTTGAGTAGTATTCTGAAGCATAGAGGAAAATGTAGCACTTATATGCAAGCTGAGAGTATTTTTGGAGTGGTGGTAGATGGAGAGAGCCACAGCCACTCGTGGAAACACTGCTGGAGAACTGTGCCTGTTGCCTGGCAAACCTGGAATTCACAGAAGGCACAAAAGCAGGCTCTTTTTACGTGCAGAGTGTTTTAGTCATGTGTGCTCACTCATTATTTTATGGTGGGCTTTAGTCTGTTGTTCTGAAAATAAAGTAATTCTATTTTCTTCTTTCATAGCTGTGTGCAGGTGTCTTGCAGAGGGATGGGTTTTTGATGGGTAACCAACTGGTCAAGAGACTGATTCTTCAAATGTGGAGTAGTTTGTTTTTATGCAGTTAAACCACAGGGTGCATGAAAGGAGTTGGAAGAGTTGGTGCAGTTGCTTGGGCTTTCCATGCAAGTATCTGGCCTGTAACCATGGCAGTGACTTGATAATTCAAAGAAAACTATGAAAATCCAGCAGATGTGGTGCAACTTGCTTCTTTAAAAGGTCTACTGTTTATTATCCACATACCTGGCCTAGAAAAGTCTTGTGGCAATAGGTGAGTTGTACATTTTAAATTTGGAAGAGGGGAGATTTAAGCTGGACAGAAGAAAGAAGTTCTTTCCTGTGAAGGTGGTGAGACACTGGAAGAGGCTGCCCAGAGAGGTTGTGGATGCCCCGTCAATCCCTGGAGGTGTTTAAGGCCAGGCTGGCTGAGGCACTGAGCAACCTGGTCTAGTGAGAGGTGTCTCTCCCCATGGCAAGGGGGTTGGAACTAGATGATCTTTAAGGTCCCTTCCAACCCAAACCATTTTATGATTCTGTGGTATTCCCATTCAGAACCTTCTGCTGCTGCCTCTTAAATTGGAGAAGAACCATTGGATGTCTAATTCCTGTTGAGAATTTCCAGGGTACCCAAATCTCTGTTGCCTAGAAGTCAAATAGCTTCTTTCTGAGTGTCTGGCTGGCAGTGGGGCTTTCTGATTTGGGACTTTTTAAGCCAGCTGGTGAACGTATATCCTTCCCAGGTAAGCAGGAGGCCACTTTGGAGGACTGGAACCTGATTTGTCGATGTGAGAACCATCCTGAGGGTGGTGGATCCATCCTTTTTGCTTGAGCAACCTTGAGCATTCATCTTCACAGAAAGGCTTAGACATGGTGCCACAGTGGGAGTGTTTTAGATTCTCTGGTGGTTTTACTGGGAAGGGAATAAAACTTTTCCTCCTTATTCCTTAACAAGCAGAATACTTGTGTGGAATGCCAGGGTTCCTCCTGTGTAGAAGTGGGAGCCCTGTTTGCTCTGGGAGGATTTTCAGGGAACTTTTTTTACAGTTGAGGGACACCTGAGAGTCAAAGCTCATAAAGCTGATGTGTCCCTCCTGTGATGGACTTCCCTGAAAGGCTTAATCCCATCCCTTTGTGAAAGAAGACTGGTGTTGGCAGCCTGTGTAACAGACATTGCCAGCAGTGATGCTTTTCTGAGTAGTTGCCCTTTTTCAGTCTCAAGCAGGGAGTGTTTGGTCTCATAGGGAGTGATGGGTGTTAACACGTGCAGGTAAGTATTAAAAAGCTTTAAAAAACTCCAAAAAACCCACAAATAAACAAACAAAACCCCCAAAAAAACCCAAACAAACAAACGAAACCTACACACCCCCTCCACCTACCCCAGCCTTTCTCCAGCTTTGTAATTGGGGGGAAAAATAAAAACCGATCCAGGAAAAGCAAAACTAAGAAAAGAAAAAGCAAAAATAAGCTGTGAAAATGCGATCAACGTCCTTTGTAGTGGAGGTACGTGAACACAAACGGGTTTTTTTTCCCTCCTACCCTTGACAGAGGGGGCCGTGTAGGAACACCTCCTTGGGCTGCGCCGCGGGACGCCCGCGCAGGGGCGAGCGCCGCTTTCAAAGCGGGAGCTGCCGGGCGAGAGCCGCTGGAGCCACATCAAAGGGACTGCAGCAGCTTTTGGGGCAGAGCCAGTCCCGGGCTCCTTCCCAGCTCTTTTGGGTTTGGGTTTTGTTTTATTTTCAGCCGGAGCTCCGTGGGGACCGGGATGAAGCGGCGAAGCTGCCGCCTTCGAAGTGGAGCGGCACAAGCTCGGCAGGTGAAGAGAGAGGATTTTTCCCCTCTGGTGAGATCCCAGCTGGAGTTACTGCGTCCGGTTCTGGAGCCCTCAACATAAGAAGGACATTGAGCTGTTGGAGCGGGTCCAGAGAAGGCCACAAAGATGATGAGAGAGCTGGAGAACCTCTCTTATGAGGACAAGCAGAAGGAGTTGGGGCTGTTGAGCCTGGAGAAAAGAAGGCTCAGGAGGGACCTCAGAGTAGCTTCTCAATACCTGAAGGGGGCTCCAGAAAGGCAGGGGTAGGACTTTTGAATAGGGTCCAGGATGACAGGACTAGGAGGACTGGGTGCAAACTGGAAGAAGGAAGATTTAGGCTGGAGAGAAGCAAAAAGTTCCTTCCTGTGAGGGTGGTGAGGCTCTGGAAGAGACTGCCCAGAGAGGTTGTGGATGCTCCCTCAATCCCTGGAGGTGTTTAAGGCCAGGCTGGATGAGGCATTAACCAATCTGTTGTAGTGGGGAGGTGTCCCTGCTCGCTGCAGGGGAGTTGGAACTAGATGATCTTTGAGGTCCCTTCCAACCCGAACTATTTTATGATTCTTTGATTTCTGGAAGGATCATAGAATCATAGGGACCTTCCAAGGTCATCTAGTCCCTGCAGCGAGCAGGGGCATCCTGCTCTAGATCAAGTTTCTCAGAGCCACAGCAAGCCTGGCCTTGAATGTCCCCTGGCTTGATGGGGCCTCCACCACCTCTCTGGGCAACCTGGGCCAGTGTCTCACCATCCTCACAGTGGAAAAAACAAAACAAGTCCTGAAATCTTGGTGAGGATGCCATGGATGAGAATCAAAGGAAGAAAAGCTTCCTCCTTCCCTCAATCCAGACTCATCAGATGTCTGTCCCCAGTGTGGTGCTGGGATTGTCTGGAAGGAAGTAGCTCTAGAAAGGATTGGAAGCAGCATCCTCTGCTCCATCCGGTGAGTGCTGTGTGTGCTGGCTCATCAGTGGTAGGGCAAGGAGGTATGAGCGTGCAACATCCCTCTGCTGCCTGGGTGAGATCTGGTGCTGGTCACCTGCCCCATGTTCCTTCTCTCTCAGGTTTCCCTAGTGGAAGAAAGAAGTCTCTGTCTGCCCTTCAGCAAGGTCTGGGGCTGTGAGGAGTTAGAGGTGAGAGATGCTGAGGGCCTTGGGATGGCCCGGGGTGGCAAAGGGAAGGGGCAGGAATCTGGACAATTCCTTTAACACCCGAGGGTCTGCTTGGGTTGAGCTGCCCTCCCTCTGTGCTGCTTGAATAAGGCAGTTGGCAGAGTCCCAGGCACCAGGGCTCCTCTCATGCACCAAAAAGCACTCTGTGTCACCCAGGCAGCTATGGCTTCCCTGAGGCTGCAGAAGGGGTTGCTCAAGTCACTTAACACCTTGTGGTCCTGCACTGTGGGACTGGGGAAACTGGGAGACCACTGCCTTCCAGTTTAGTTCTGGAAGCTGTTGGGGTCAGTCCTGAAGAGGCCACGAAGATGATGAGAGGGCTGGAGCACTTCCTTTCAGAGGACAGGCTGAAGGAGTTGGGGTTGTTCAGCCTGGAGAAGAGAAGGCTCAGAGGGGTCCTCACAGTAGCTTCTCAGTACCTGAAGGGGGCTACAGAAAGGCTGGGGTAGGACTTTTGAATAGAGTCCAGGATGGCAGGACTAGGAAGAATGGATGCAAATTGGAAGAGGGGAGATTTAGGCTGGAGATAAGAAAGAAGTTCTTTCCTGTGAGGGTGGTGAGACTCTGGAAGAGACTGCCCAGAGAGGTTGTTTATGCCCCCTCAATTCTTGGAGGTGTTTAAGGCCAGGCTGGATGAGGCACTGAGCAACCTGGTGTAGTGGGAGGTGTCTCTGCCCATGGCAGGGCGGATGGAACTAGATGATCTTTGAGGTCCCAACTCAAGCCATTCTATGGTTCCCCATGACTCCAGCCCTGGTGGTCTTTTGTCAGTCCCAGAAAATACCCTGGCGGCCAGGTCCTAGACCTACCTTGGCAGCCAGCCCCTTCCCTGGGCCATTGCTGGGACAATCAGAGGAAAACCAGCCCAGGTTGCTTTTGAAAGCAGCCCTCACCCCTCTGGAGGTGCAACTCAGAGAAGATTATGGAGTATGTTAGTGTATAATTAAGGGTAATGATATGGAGGGTGGGTTATTACAGGGCAGCTGCCGTGTGCATGAGCTCTTGGGGAGCGATTTCTCCAGCAGCTCTGTCTCATCATGTCGTTCCTGAAGGGCTTAAGAGGGAGATGAGCTAAGTCCTGGATCCAGTCCCCTTCCTCCCTACGTGGGGCACTCAGCTCTTGGGGGGTATTTCCATGCCTTTCACCATGGTGGGGGACAGCCTGTTTCCCTGGCTGGGGGGATGGGACAGAGAGGACATCCCCTTCAGGGGCGATGGGGTGACCTGGGAGGTGGGTGGTAGAGATGCAGAATGCAACATGCTGGGGGGTTGGGGGGTACCCACACACTTGGATACTGAGCCCAATAGAGGGAGACTCGCTGCCTGTGGGTGGGTTGGCGGTTTTGACCCTAAATGGATTTTTCTCATCAGAATTTGGGCTTGCAGGAGGGTGTTGGGGGAGCTGGGGTGTTTGGGCTGGGTCCCCTTGCCATGGGTTTGTGCTGGTTCCTCTCCTGGGATGTGGCTTCACCAGGATCTTCCTCTTCTGGGCTAGTGAACACCTCCATCCCCCTGAGCCCCATCTAGGGCAGCCCTTCCTGTTGGGAAGAATCATAGAATGGTTTGGGTTGGAAGGTACCTTAGAGATCATCTAGTTCCAGCCCCCCTGCCATGGGAAGGGACACCTCTCACTAGACCAGGTTGCTCAGTGCCTCATCCAGCCTGGCCTTAAACACCTCCAGAGATTGAGGGGGCATCAACAACCTCTCTGGGCAGCCTCTTCCAGTGTCTCACCCCATCACCATAAAGAATTTTGGGGGGATGCCAGTGGAGCAGGTGTCTTCAAATCCGTTTTGGCTGGAGTGGCAATTAGAGGTGGAATATTCTCCCTGGCCAGATTCTACTTTGACTGCAGAGCCTCTCTCCTGGAGTTTAAGCCTTGGTGGAAATGCTTGTGTTTGAGGGCTTTAAAATTTCCTCTGTGAAAGGTGGCTTTATGAAAACATCAATGCTGATGCTGAAGACATTTGTCCAAACTGTCCTCACTTGTAGCACTTGACGTTCTTCAGCATCTGTCCTTTTAACACCTGGTAAGAAATCGGTTTTATTTTACCAGTTAATCACAATTCCTATCAAACAAGACTTCTGTTAGATTAAATTCCTTCTCACAAGTAAGATACCCCCTTCTGTGGGCACCTTCCTGCTCCCCGAGTGGGACCCAGGGAGGCCCCCTCAAGTCAGGGTGATGCTGAGCACCCAGGAACCCCTTGCCTGTCCCCTTCTGTCTGTAATCCCGTGGACTGCAGGGAACCTGCTAAGGGGAAGTTGATCTGGGATCCCTGAGCCTGGCTGCTCCCTTCTCCTCCTTCCCATGGACTGGGATCACCCCTTCCCACCCATGGGTGATGGGAAGATGGATGTCCAAGTGCCTGCATATATCACGGATGCTTTTTGTAGCTGGGGGACATCAAGGTGAGACTGTTGTGGTGCAGGGGGAAATAACACCATATCTATCAGCCTCTGTGCCAGTATGCACTGGGCTCTGATGGTTTGGTGGCAGGAGGCTGGGGTTGTAGGCCATATCCCCCCATGGTATCTGCTCCTCTCTGAGCCCAGCAGGGCAGGCAAGCTTCAGCTCGGCTGGCTGAGCAGCAGAACCCATACTTGGAGAAACGGGCCCAAAGAAAGTCTTGTAAAACAATAGCAATTGTTCTCTGCCTTTGTTCCCTTCCCTCCCCGGATGTGGGAGGAGATGGAGCTGCTGGGGCTGCGGGCTGGTGGGCAGAGAGAGTGTGATTGCCTTGGCGCCCTGGGATCCGGCTTTGCCTCCTACCAGCTCCTCCACAGCCCATTGCTGATGTAGTAAGAAGAGGTCCATGTTCCGTGGCCTTAAAGTTGGCCAGGGCTGTCTCTGTCATGGGACAAAGGGGTGTTGTGGCTGCAGGGCAGAGCAGTGATGTTCTTTGCTGCGGGAGGGGGGGGATCAGCCTGGCAGGAAGTGGGAGCTGGCCACCAGGAAGAGTATTTGCTGCCTCTGCTGGGAGCAGAGGGGCTGGTGATGTCGAACATCTTTTCCTGCTGTCCCAGGAGGTCTGAAATGTGCTCAGACAGGAGAGAAGGTGCTGGCCCGGCCCATCTGGGCAGCCATGGGATCTTTTCTGGTCCAAGCTGCACCATGCATCCCTTTTTCCATCCTTGATGGCCCCAGGTGTGCGGGGACAAGTCCCTGAGCTCCCTAGCCATGGCTTTTTGTGCTGTTCCCCACATCTGCTGCATCTGCTGCACACTGGGGTCAATGCCCAGAACAAAGGCCTTGGAGGAGAATCATAGGATGGTTTGGGTTGGAAGGGACCTCAAAGATCATCTAGTTCCAGCCTCCCTATGGCAGTAGGCAGGGACACCTCCCACTACACCAGGTTGCACAATGCCTCTCATCCAGCCTGGCCTTAAACACCTCCAGGGATTAAGGGGGCATCCACAACCTCTCTGGGCAACTTCTTCCAGTGTCTCACCACCCTCACAGGAAATAAATTCTTTCTTCTCTCTAGCCTAAATCTCCCCTCTTCCAATTTGCATCAATTCCTCCTAGTCCTGCCATCCTGAACCCTGTTCAAAAGTCCTACCACAGCCTTTCTGGAGCCTCCTTCACGTATTAAGAAGATACTTTGAGGTCACCAGCCCAGCCTTACCTTTGGCCTGTGGCCAATGCCAGGGGAGCTTGACCAGCCTGTGGGTCCTTCCTCCCCTGGGGCTGTCAGTGTGGATGTTGGACACGGCTGGTTCTGGATGTGAGCAATGCTGGTGGCAGAGATTGCTCCGCAAGTCAGCTCTGTGCCTGGAAAGCTGGCAGCAGCACTTGTTGGGGATGGATTTCTGATCTTTTTTTTGGTGTCTTTCCTGAAAACAGTACCTCTTACAATTCTCCCAGTCCTTCCACAGAAGTTTTCCTGGCAGAACCACACAAAAAACTTCTGGGCATTAAGTTTTTGAAAGGTGATAATGGAGTTGCAGATATTTTCGATTCTTGTGTGACACTGTCGGGTTTCCTGGTGTGGAGTTTTTTGGTGAGATCTTCAGTTTATGTTTGTGGGTTTTGCTCAGGGAGCCAAAGTTGCTCTGGCAAACATGGGGAAGGTTTTTCAGCCCAACAGAAAGGGCAGAGGTGATGAGGGAGATGCTTCAGAAATGACTGAAGATCAAGACCTCCCCATCCCACTACCCTGAGGAAAGTGGTGTTCCTGGTGTCAGTTATGAACTAGGATATGGGATGTCTCTGTGAGAATGATTTTTCCATATCCTCTTCATGCTGACCTCTAAGGGTTGGTGTGACCCTGCTGCTCATGCAGATGAGGCTGGCTCCATGGTCCTTCACCTCCAGCTCCATCCCCACAGATGTGTCTGTGGCCACCCCTGCCATCCAGGCTCATCCCACTCCCCTGGCCCTGTCAGCACAGGCAGGAGGGTGGAAATGACTGGAGCCTGGGCTGGGGACACCCATGGAGTTGTCTGTGCCCTATGCATGTGGTTTCTCAAAGCTCTGCCACAGCAAGCACGCTGTGCTTGGAGGGAGGAAACTCTTGCAGATGTCAGGAAAAGAACTCTGCAATGAATAGGGCATAACAAGCCCTGAAACATGGCTTTGTGTCTGCAAATAATAAGGAATGAATTTCAGACTTAGAAAAGCAGAACCATCACCCCTGTGTGCAGGGCTGGCATAGACTGGGTATCCTCTTCACCCTGTCCTCTGCATGGGAGCTCCACTTGAAATGCATTGGCTTTAGGAGGCTTCCTCTACCTCTACCTCTTCTAATCCAGAGATGGGCAAACCTTTTTTGGTGGAAATCCAGGGATCATTTTGTTCAGAGCCACCACATGGTTTTGTTTATGACCCGTGTGAATTAGGCAAATGCTCGGCTGATTGTCTCTTTTATTTCATCCTCTCGCGCTCGTTTGTTCCCACAGGAATGTGTGGCTGTGTGCTTAGGAACAGTTCTGCAGACCACTTCCTACTGCCTTTGGGACAGGGAGCCAGACCTGGACCCAAGGTGACAGCCATATCCCACTGCATGCTGCTGTCCCTTCCACCTCTCTGCCCTAAATGCCACAGATGAGGTGCTGGCTGGTGTCCCCAAGGCTACAGGGAACAGCCTGACTGGAGAGACATTCAGCTGCCCCCAAACCTTGAGTCGGGGTGCTGGTGGTGGGTACCATCCCTGCTGCAGGCATGAGGAGGGGTGGAGAGCCAATGGTGCCCCACCACTGCAGTGCTCTGCAGAGAGTAATCAAGCTCTACTTAATCTTGATCTTGTGAGGATGGTGAAGCACTGGAAGAGGTTGCCCAGAGAGGTTGTGGATGTCCCCTCAATCCCTGGAGGAGTTTAAGGCCAGGCTGGACAAGGCACTGAACAACCTGGTCTACTGGGAGGTGTCTCTGCCCATAGCAGGGGGGTTGGAACTAGATGATCTTTAAGGTCCCTTCCAACACNGGCAAATGCTCGGCTGATTGTCTCTTTTATTTCATCCTCTCGCGCTCGTTTGTTCCCACAGGAATGTGTGGCTGTGTGCTTAGGAACAGTTCTGCAGACAGAACAGGGGACAGAAGATTCCTTCATGCAGGCTGAGATTGTGCTGCTCAGGGCTTTCAGAATCAGTAGCAGGAAGGTTCCCACCTTGATCTCTTGGGGGAGGGGCAAATCTCTTGACTGCTCCCACTGGCAAAAATTAAAATAAAGAAAAGAGGGGGAAAAGAAAGAAAAAAGGAAAAAGAGGAAGAAAAAAAATTATTAAAGGCTCCCTCCCCAAAGCCGCCTTCCAGAGGGTTGGGCAGAAGATAAAAGCTCTCCGCGGAGCCGGGACTCCTCCTCTCCCACCGCTGAGTTCTCATTTAAATGTCAGGGCGCAGCCGACAGTCCGCGCTGAGGAGCTCCCATTGCCCCCCGCCGGTGATGCCCGGGCTGAGGGACAGCAGAACTTAGCCCCAACCAGGAGTGAGGAACATCCCTGAGGCTTTGGTCCCACCATCAGACTATGCCAGAGCCCTCGGGGGAGTCTGAGCCCAGCAGCACCCATCCGGGCACGGAGAAGTGGACGGCAGAGGATGTCCCTGTGGATGGACACCCTGAGCTCAGCCCCCCGATGTCGGCTCCTCTGCTGATCTGGGTCCTCCTCCTCCTCCACTGGGCCACCAGTGAGGGCTTCGCCCTGAGTGGCAGGAGCTGGCAGCACTGCACAGGTAGGAGAAAGGGCTGGCGGGGTTGGGGTGGGGGTAGAGGTGACAAGAAAGGCAATGGCTACACCTCCTGGATGTGATGTCGGGAAGGTGAGTTGTATTTTGGGGGATCATCTCTCGCTTGCAGCCTGGCCCCGTGGTTTCAGTGCCTGCGGTGCCAGCAGGCCAGGTCTCAAGGTGCTTTGGGTAGGAACATCCCTGCGGCCCCCAGGAGCTGCTCGCCCTCCTCTATGTCTGCCTTGTCCCTTTGTCCCAGGGTCTGCTGGGGAAGGGGAAAGGCTGGAAGGAGATGTAGAGGAGAGTAATTAAGTCACCGCTGCCCTGGACTCTCAGCCAGACACAACTTGCACCCTTCTCAGAAGCAGAACCTCCTGCAGAGTTTCCATCCCACTGCCCCAGGCTGAGGAGCTGGCAGCTCCCACCACAGTTCCCACTGGGAAGCACCGAAGGCAGCCAAAGTGGGTCTCTTGGCCCCTGGCTTTGCCATCTTGTCCCCAACACTGTGCCACAGGATCCCCATGTGGGCAGAGGAACTTCAGCCCACATCCCCTCATGCTTGAGGCTGGTCTCAATTTGATGGTTTTCAAGGTTTTTATTAGATTCTCACTGGAAAGGAGGGAAAGAAAGAAAGCAAGCTGGGAGAATTTAGAGAGGTTCTGCCCACCATCCCCTCTCTCAAGTGCTCTGGTCTCCCTGGGGGACATCCCCAGTGTCCCACAAGCAGCCTTGGATGGATGGGTCGTGGGGGTGTCAAGGCTCTGGCATCAGAACTTTTCACCATGCTCATCTCCCTTCTGCCAGTGATGGGCCCCAGCTCCTAGTGCAGTCCTCACCCCAGTCACCCCATGGAGTGGGTGCCCCAGACACTCCAAAACACCCTAGCTCTCACCCTTAGCAGGAGGCTGATAGGGACACCCATTTTGGCTTTAGGGACTTTGGTTTTAGGACTCAGTCCCTTCCTGGTCCCACCTGAGCTGCCCCTGGCTCATCCCACCCCCCTTCATCCAGAGCACTTCAGGGTTCTGAAGACCCTCTACAAAGCCAAGTCTGAGTTCCCCTTCTACTTTTCTCTGACAAAAATGAGAACTTGTCATTCCCCACAGTCATGCTTTTCCAATATAATTTCCACTAAAACTCCACCCACCAAGGCCAAAGCTAACTTTAGGAGCAGCTTAAAGTGGTGGGTGGGGTGGGCAGACAGGGCAGGGGGGACCTTACCAGTACCCTGGCTCTGGGCTGGATGGAGTGGATTCTCCCTGCTCTGCCCATCTGGGTTTGGGCCTGGGGGTGGGGGGAGGAGGTGGGGTCGGATGGATTCTCCTTTCCAGCTGGTTTGGGTTCATCCTGGCCACAGCCCTGCCCCCACCTCTCCCGCTGGGCCCCAGCAGCTGAGATTTGTTAGTGAAAATAGGGGCTAAAAGCCAGCTCTCACTGGGGGTACAGGCACTGGGTGGGTGGAGAGTGGGTGAAGAGAAGGATTTGGGGGTGTCAGTAGCGGAGAAACTCGACATGACCCAGCAGTGTGTGCTTGCAGCCCAGAAGCCAACCAAATCCAGGGTTGTATCAAGAGAATTGTGGCCAGCAGGTCAAGGGAGGGGCTTTTGCCCCTCTGCTCGGCTCTGGTGAGACCGCAGCTGGAGTTACTGTTTTCAGTTCTGGAGCCCCCAACATAAGAAGGACATTGAGCTGTTGGAGCAGGTCCAGAGGAGGCCACGAAGATGCTGAGAGGGCTGGAGCACTTCCCTTCTGAGGACAGGCTGAAGGAGTTGGGGTTGTTCAGCCCCAGAAGAGAAGGCTCAGAGTAGCTTCTCAATACCTGAAGGGAGCTACAGAAAGGCTGGGTCTAGGACTTTTTAGTAGGAGGAATGGATGCAAATTGGAAGAGGGGATATTTAGGCTGGAGATAAGAAGGAATTTCTTTCCTGTGAGGGTGGTGAGACACTGGAAGAGGTTGCCCAGAGAGGTTGTGGATGCCTCCTTAATCCCTGGAGGAGTTTAAGGCCAGTTTGAGGCACTAAACAACCTGGTCTAGTGAGAGGTGTCCCTACCCACGGTAGGGGAGTTTGAATTAGATGATCTTTGAGGTTCCTTCCAACCCAAACCAGGGCTGTTCTGTGGAACAGACTCAGAGGTCTGGGTCTTTTCCAGTCTGGCCAAGGGCTGCTTCATCCTCTGAGCGTTACCACCAAGCCCTGCTGCCCCTTGCTAAAAAGACACCATCCTCCTGCCAGAGTGGAGCTCAAGGATAAAAGATGTTGAGCAGGGGAAGGTGGGAGAAGCCCTCAGTATGGGTGCAGCCCCTTCATGGGACTACTCACCCAGCTGTCAGAGTGATGGTGATCCTGGCACTGTTACCTAGGGACAGCCTCTGCGCAGTGCTCATTTGAATCCAGGGCTGTCCACATCGTTGTCTTCTCTGGGGAGAGGATGATTTTTAGTCCTTGCTAGGTGTGTGATTAGGGATGGGTTAGGAAAGTCTGGGCTGGGTCTGGAGGGGGGGGAGCCCCATGCCACACCACCCTGGGCATGGGGACTGGTGGCCACCCCAGAAGTGAGCTGGTGGGCACGGGGAGCTCCTGCTCTCCTGGCTCTGGCTGTGGTTGCTGGTGCATCCTGAGGAAGATGATGGCAGCTACCCAGCCTCCAGGGTCAGCACTGAAAGCTGCATCTGTGGGGTGGCTCAGGTGGGTGAGCCCACACACTTGGTGCTTGGGACCTGAGAGCTCAGCCTTTGTGCATGGAGGGCAAACCTTCCCTGAGCCTGGTCATGGGGGACAGCAGGCTACCTTGGGCACTTTGGGTTTGGTTTTAGATCCTGGCCACTTCTCCTTGCTCCGCTGAGCTGCCCCTTCAGCTCATCCTCTTTCTGGGATGCACGAGGCCCTCTTGCTGCCATATTTCCCCCCCAGCCCATACTGGAGATGGGCTGCCAGGACCACATCCTGCAGTGGGACAGAAGGGGCTGGTTGGCACCACCGTGGCATTCTCTGCTCTCTCTTGCACAGACCTGCACCCACTGGACATCCTCTCAGAGGTGGTCCCCACAGGTGGTGTGAGGGTACTGAGGGTGCAGGGGGTGAGTGGGTTGCAGCTGGTCACCCCCCGGCCCCATGCCCTGGCCTTCCCTGCATCCCGCCTCTTCCTTCACTGCCACCACTTCCCGGAGGAGTTCTCCATCATTGTCACCTTGAGGGTCCCCACCATCCCCACCAAGGTAAGAACCACCGGGGTGGGTAGGGAGGAGGGCACAGCCCAGCCCTGCGGCTTTCCTGTAGATTTGAGTCCCTCTCCTCCCTGCAGAGAAATGAGTACATCTTCACTTTGATGGTGGAGGAGAGCCCCAACGTGCTGGTGGGGCTGCGCTATGGCCCTGACAAGCTCCACTTCCTATTCTGGAGCCAGGAGCTCGCCCAAGGCTGGCAGACCCGTGTCACTTTCCACAACGTCTCCCTCTCCGACAGCCGTTGGCACACACTCATCCTAGCTGTCTCCGGCCACTCCTTCTCCCTGACAGTGGACTGCGGTGTCTCCAAAGACCTGTAGGTTGGGAGTGGTAGTGGGTGAGGGACCTTGGGGGGGCTGGCAGGGAAATGTTCCTGCAGCAGCATCTCCTCCAGCCACCAGAAGTTGCTGTGAAGTCCTCCCCTGACTCTTCTCTGCTCATCCCCAGAGTGGTGGAGGTGCCCTTCCCAGCCTCGCTGTCGGTGAGGAGAGCCAGCTTCTACCTGGGCAACAGGAGAAGAAGGAAAGGCTTATTCACAGTAGGTGCCACCTTGGTGTGCCCTGGGCAAGCTGCAGCCCCTTCTCAGACCCCAGTCACCTGCTTGGGCTATGGTGGGGGCACTGGAGGTGGCCAGGGGTCCCATTGCCTGGCTTGGTCCCTGGCCAGCTGTGGACATGCAAGGGACAGCACTGGTGACTGGCACTTTGTGGGACAAATGGGCTTTTAGGAGGATGTTGCCAGCAGTGCAATGACAGAAGGAAGGCTGGTGGAATCTCCTCTATAGAAAAGTCAGGCTGATCATGACCAGCAGGGCAAAGTGGAGGTGGTGAAAGCCATCTAACAAGCCCCTTGCCAATGCTCCCCCTAGCACCAGCTGTTAAATTGCCTGGGATGAAGACTTTGGCAGGCTGAGCGTCTAATGAGGATATGATGAATGAGTGTGAATCCCATGGAAGCTTCCATGGCCAAGGAGGGAGGGCAGCAAGTGACAGTTGGGAGGGAAATCCATAAATCGGCTGGGGTTTCCATTTCTCAGTCTTGCTGAATTTGCTTTCCATCCTGCTGCTTCTGCCTTCCCAGGGCTTGCTGAGACAACTTGTCCTGCTGCCTGGAGCTGATGCCACCCCTCAGATATGCACCTCCTTGAACTTAAAGGAAGCCACGCTCTCTGTCCCCACCATCCTCTTGGATGTCCCCATGAAGCCAGTGAGCAACGAGGTGCTAAAATACACCTATGGTCAGTAACTCCCTGTGGCATGGTCTGGGTTGGCCACCTCCTGTTTTTCCTGAGGGCCAGGCGAAGGGCAGGAGGAGAGGGGCAGAGGGTGTCCCTAGCACGCCTGTTTCTCAACATGTGTGTCAGGTGGGCTCCCTGCCCAAACCCTCCTGAAAGTGCCAAGGTGCCCCTCCTCCAGGGTTTTCCCAGCCCATGTCTTCCCAGTTCTGGGCTGGGATGCCACTTCCTCCTTTCCCTGCTGCCTGTCATCAGTTTGGGACCAGGTTACCCAACCTTCCCTGGGAACATGGATGAGCCTCTCTGTTCCTTTGTCATCCACCCTAAGAGGCACCTGCTTTCCTCCTTTCTCTGCCCAGAGACAGACATGAAGGTGACCCTGGGGTCCCATCTACCCTGTACCAAGGAGGAGAAGACCCAGTTGTGGTTTGATGCCTCCCGGCGAGGGCTGTACCTCTGCAATGGCAGTGCCTGGATTTCCATGCTGGAAGGTACTGGTATCCCATGTGCCCTCAGAGATGGAGAGAGGCTCTTGTGGCAGAGGTTTGTCCTTGACAACAGCTTGGGGAAGGAACCAAGTCAGGCAAGAATCACAGAATATCAGGGATTTGAAGGGACCTCAAGAGAACATCTAGTCCCTGCCAATCCCCCTGCCAGAGCAGGAACACCCAGATCAGGTCACACAGGTACTCCTCCAGATGGGTTTTGAATGTCTCCAGAGAAGGATCTCTCCACAATCTCTCTGGGCAGCCTATGCTACTGCTCTATCATCCTCAACCCTCCACCCAGTGAAGCAGGTGATCCCTGTTCTGGAGAACTTGCAGCATGGGCAAGAAGGAGCAGAGGGACTTATTAGCTGCCAGAGACACCTGAAGGAGCAATGAGAGGGTGATGGAGGCAGATGCTCACATCGTCCCAGCAATGGTGGTCTTCACAGGGCAACAACACTGGAGCAATAAGATGGCAAATCGACCAGAACCTGGAGGGATGGGCGTAGCTGGATAACAGCACTCACTGGCTCTGGGCAGTCTGTTGAGACACGGAGGATGAGGCATGCCCACAACTGAGCTGTCCTTCCACCCATCCCAGGGTTTTTCATGAAATCATAAAATTATTTGGGTGAGACACCTCCCACCAGCCCAGGTTGCTCCAAGCTACATCCAACATGGCCTTAAACACCTCCAGGGATGGGGAAGCCACGGTTTAACTGAGCAACCTGGGCCAGGGGCTCACCACCCTCACAGGTTTTGTCACATTGGTGCCTGTGTTTTGGGAGAAGCTAACAGTGGCTGGAACTCCCCCTCCCTTCCTTCCTCTGGGAGCCATCAGGATCGCTACCAGGTCCTTGTTTTCCCAAAGGGACCTTGTCCTTGGATCTTGCTCACCTGTGCCCCTTGGTGCTGCCAGCTCTAGCCCTTCTTGTAGGCCATCTCCCACCATTTGTGCCTTCCAGAGCCCAACCACCTGCCACTGGGGCACTCTTAGTCTTTCTCTTAAAATTCCTGGCATTTGATCCTGTCTGAGCTTTGTCTAACTTCTTCCAGAGCTCATACTGACTCCAGACATAGAAATCATCTGGTGTGGGGCTGCTGCAGGTGGGTACCCATCATCCCAGCTGGTCTCAGCAGCTCAGGCCCTCTTACTTTAGATCTTCTCCTCCTCTTCAGAACAAACCTCTCTGGCCTATGGCAGAGGGGTTGGAACTAAATGATATTTAAGGTCCCTTCCAACCCAAACCATTCTATGATTCTATAAATGTATCAACCCACTTTTCAAGAAGCAACCAAAATCCAGTGTGTTAGTTTTCCCTTCACTCCCAGAGGAACCAGCCCAGCAGAGCGTGTTGCCCTCTGATGGAGAAGAGCCAAGGGTGAATGAGGCTGGATGTGTGATGTGATGCCCCAGGAGATCATGTCAAGCCTTTTACCACCCCATTGGGTTGTGGTACTTCACCCCCAGAAGCACCCCAACCTTCATTTGCTCTGCAGATGGGGTCGTGTGCTTTTAAATTCACCTCTCATTCTTTTTGTGGTTCTCCTAGTCAAACAAAGGCTGGACTATGTGGAGGAGTACCAGAACTTGGGGACCAACTCAGAGACCATGGGTGTTGAGATCTTCACCATCCCAAAGGTGGGACTTTTTGCAGCTACTGCCAACCGGTACAGCCCCCCAGGATCAGCCATCTATAAGTGGACTAATGGGAAGTTTGTGCCTTACCAGAACATCCCCACTTACCAAGCTCAGTCCTGGAAGTATTTCACCATAGGAAAGAAGGTAACTCTGCCTAATATTTCATGTATTAAACTGCAACTGCCAAACACTGGCTTCTCTTCAAATGGGCCTGAGTCTTGGGCATGATTTAGGGGTGAATCTTTCTTTTGTCTCTGTTGGGGTACCTCATGCAGAGGCATCCTTTCAGCCAGTTAAGTGTCTGTCCTGGGGACTGCTGGCTGTCCCTGGGCTCTGCTCTGTTTGGCTACTTCTGCTGTGACACAAATCCATCCATCTGGGACGTTTTCAGCAGCTGATGTTTCATGGGGCAGAAGATGCTGTATCTGGAGTGGTTTGATCTCTTCCCTGGGGATGTCCATGTCCTCTAAAGCCAGCTGTTGGGGCTGGATCTCCTCTTGCACCTGGTTCATTTCTAGCAGGCTCCGCCTGGTCCTGCCTCAGATGGAGTGAGTGCCAACATCAAAATTTCCTTCACATGCAGACTGTGGTCCAATCTAGTCTTGGTGTGCTAAGAGTGCAGCCTTCACTCTGGCACCAGAGGTTTTTCAGGGGTTCCCAGTGGGCACCATGAAGGCAGGGTCTGTGGGACTCTTGAGGACATGTAACCTCTGATAGGGAAAAGCATAGAGCAAAGCCCTTCTTAAGCTCTGACTGTGGTGGGCATCCTGACATGATTGAGATCCTCTCTGGTCTCAGACCTACACATGGCCATACTGAGCCATCAGAGCATGTTGTTCTCTCCCAGAGACCTGTTGAGTCCAGGCTTCTGCGTTTTTAAACCTTCTTACATTTCAATCATTCCAAGACTTTGGAGCCCTCTCTCCTCCCCCAGGCAATCTGCTATGGGACTTCTGCAGGGTGTCTGCCTGGTAATCCTCTCCTTGAAGAGCTACTTGTCACTTTGCAAGAGACACTTTGCAGTCTATCAGAGCTGCCAGGAGGCAAGAGACCACCCCCTCTGAACCTTTTCTGCCTGTGGACTGTTTCTCTGTGGCCCAAACTGGACCATAAGCATAGAACCATAGAATGGTTTGGGTTGAAAGGGACCTTAAAGATCATCTAGTTCCAACCCCCCCTGCCATGGGCAGGGACATCTCCCACTACACCAGGTTGCTCAATGCCCCATCCAGCCTGGCCTTAAACACCTCCAGGGATTGAGGGGACATCCACAACCACTCTGGGCAGCCTCTTCCGGTGTCTCACCACCATTACAGCAAAGAATTTCTTTCTTATATTCAGCCTGAATCTCACCTCTTCCAGTTTAATCTCTGTTGGCTATGAGGCAGCAGGTCCCTGCCCCCCCTTGGGGTGCCCTGTGCTGCTCAGGGGTACTTGCCAGACAGGGTTGTCTTGCCCAACATGGGCTTGGATCTTTCAGTCCCTGCATCCTATGGTTGCCTGTCCCCTCCTCTTCCAACTTCACCCAGCCTGTGCTTGTTCATGCACCTTGGAGAGGAGAAAAACCAAGATGACCTTGGTTGTTATTTTTCAGATCTTCCTGGCTGTGGCTAATTTTGAACAGAATGACAGGGGTCAGGAGTTCTCTGTGATATACAAGTGGAGCCACAGGAAAGAGAAATTCATCACCTACCAGAGGATCACCACCCACAGCGCCAGGGACTGGGAGGCCTTCATCATTGAAGGAGAGGCTTTCCTCGCTGTGGTCAACCACAGAGAAGGTACCCACCCAGCCTGTCTGCTCAGCTGGGGCAGGTGGCCCTGGAGTGTTGCAAGGAGGGACCAAGGAACCTCACTAGAGCATCCTCCTGTTGCTGAGGCAACACCACAACTCCCTCTGCATCTTCTGCTGCAGTACTGAGTGATGCTGGGGAGTTTGTGTCCCTCAGGAAGCCCAAACCCCTGCAGACTCTCTGGAGGTGTTCAAGACTAGGCTGGACAAGGCACTGGGCAGCCTGGTCTAGTGGGAGGTGTCCCTGCCTATGGCAGGGGGAGTTTGGAACTCGATGATCTTTAAGGTCCCTTCCAACCCAAACTATTCTATGATTCTATGACACATGGACCTCCTGGCCAGCTCCAGGGCAGGAGGGCTGAAAACTGCCACTGCAGTGTCTTTCAGGTTGTAGCCCCCTTCCAGATGAGCATGGTGATGTGCCAAGGGTGATGGGGGTCTGTGCTGTTGTTAGCTGAGGGACTGGGATGGGGCTCACCCAGTCCCAAGCAAGCTCCGACTCTACTGAGCAGGGCTTGTCCGACCCAGGTCTTTGTCATGGTGTCACTCATGTGGAGACACAGCATTCTCTTGTCCTTCTCCTGCCAGGGGCTGCTACAAAGCCATCACCATGTGCTTGGGAAGAAGCTGCCAGTGGAGACTTTAGGTGGGGATGGAGGCTCTGATGTGTCTTTGGCTACTTCCTGGAGTGTGATAGGTCTCCGGCAAGTAGCCTTGAAACCTCCCAGCAAATATTTAGGGAGCTGAACCTCCTTCTGGGTCTTGTTTCTTACTCTTTTTCCTCATGGCTCACATCAGTCTGTCTCCCCCAGGGAATAACCACAACATAGACAGCGTGATATACAGGTGGAACCCCAGGACAGGACTCTTTGAAACCAACCAGACCATCCCTACTTCTGGAGCCTATGACTGGGAATTTTTCACCATTGGGCCATATTCCTTCCTGGCTGTGGCTAACACCTTCAATGGCACATCCACCAAGATCTACTCACACATCTACATCTGGCTTAGGGGCTCTTTCCAGCTCTTCCAGTCTATCCCGGTAAGGCTTAGCCACTGATCAGGCTCTAGTACTCTGAGTTTAGACAAGTCAGGGAGTGTTTATGGAGATGGTCCTCTGGAAATGTAGTGAGAGCTTCTCATTGATCCTCCCATGGTGATTGACCAAGCTAGGTTGTTGGGGTTTTTTTCCTTGGAAAGTTTTAGGAGTAGGAAGTGTGCTCTCTGTGCCTCTTTCTTGCAAAGCTTGCAAAAGCTTGACCATCCAGCATTTCATGTGGCTTCCTTCCCCACAGACTTTTGGTGCTGCTGACTGGGAAGTCTTTTGCATCGGGGACAGAGTCTTCCTGGCTGTTGCAAACAGCCACAGCTATGACAGTGAGATGCCAGCACCCTCCAACTTCTATGCCATCAACTCCTCCATCTATGAGTTGAACATCACTGCCCAGATGTTTGTCAAATTCCAGGACCTCCTCACCTACAGGTATTATTGCAAAAAAACCCCAGAGTGCTCCTCACCCTATGTGCTTCCACTGAGCAACCTGGAGGTCTCCTGAAGAGCCAGAGACCAAGTCTGGTGGGGGGGTGTTGTGGGTGATGAGTCTTTGGCACCAAATTCCAGTAGGAAATAGGAGAAGGTGCTGGATTTGGGAATAAGGGTGGTTTCCCTTTGAGGAGAGCTTGGGAAGAGCAAGGTTTTCTGGCTATCAACAGGATGGCAGAGATTCGGGGTGGCATGGACTCAACTCTGTAGACACTCATCCCCTTCCTTGCCTGGCCATACAGAGGTCACCTCACCTGCCCCTTTCTTTGCTTCTTCCCCAGCGCCCTGGACTGGGAGTTCTTCTCAGTGGGAGATGACTCTTTCCTGGTAGTAGCAAACTCCTTTGATGGCTTCACCTTCTCAGTTAACAGTATTATCTACAGGTACTGCTGCAGGAGAAGGCAGGGCTGGGTGGTTGGGTGGCTTTTCACAGAGAGAACAGCCCTGCCAGTAGCCCAGCACAGTGGCAATCTTTGTAGATGCTGGTGCCTCTGAGCAGGGAGGGATGCTCCCTGTTTCTGGAGAGGTTTCTAGGCTGGAATGAGAAGCCTCAAAGAGTGGCATCCAATAGCAGGGAGATGGGAGATGCCAGCCACATGTCTTGGCTTCAACACCTCCTTTCAGCTTGTCCCCTAGGAGCTAAAGTGCTTTTTCCCTGTAGGTGGCAAGGCTATGAAGGCTTCGTAGCAGCTCACCACCTCCCCACACTTGGCTGTAGAGACTGGGAGGCATTTCATACCTCTGAGGGCTCCTACCTCCTCTACTCCAGTGCCAAGGAGCCCCTTTCCAAGGTGCTCAAGCTGAAAACCACCTGAGGTGGCTGAGACACATGCTCAACTCATTGCCAGGATGGGGTGAGCTGGGTATCAAGGCGAAGCTGGACCAGAGCGCCCTGGGATGGCTGTAGGGTCAGCCCTGCATCTGGCTGATGGTGCGCTCCACAGGATGGGGAGGAGGAAGAAGAGGAGAACCCTAGGGCTCCCTGCAGTCCTGCCTGGGGGCTGGCAAAGGGGTTGTGGTCCTGCTTTTGTACTGTCTGTCTTGCCATGCTCCAGAGCTATGTCCTGCCTGGTGCCCAGGTGCTTCCTTGGGCTCTCTGTGACCCCAGTGATTGGCAGCTTCCATCTGGAGGGACCCCAGAGGTGTTGTTGGTTGCATCCAGATCTTCTGCAAAGCTGGGTATGAAAGGGGATGAGCAGAGAGTGTGCTGCCAGAGTGGGTGGGTGGCAGCAGGGAGAAAATGGCATACAAGAAAGGCAGGGGGAAGGGACAGCTGGCTTTGGGCTTGATTCTGGCTGCTCAGTGCTTGGGGCTGCGCTGTTGCTGAGGTCCCATCTGGTTCAACAGTGCTCACTATGCTTTGTGTCCACCATTGGTGGCCTTGCCACCCCATCCTGCTGCTGCAGATGCCTGCCTACCCTCCCACTCGCTGTGGCCAGTTGTGGTGGTCCTTGCTGAGCTCCATGTGCTTATTGTACAAATCCATGAATGCGTAAACAGACTAGCACTGGTCCTTCCCCTTTGCATGAGGTTAACAACCCCTGAACCAAGTGGCAGAGCACTGGAACCAACTCAGCTACTCCAAGCAGGGAAAAGACCCCAGACTTCTCCAGGTGAAATCATGGACTCTTTTCTTTCCCTCACCTTTGTCTGGGTGACTCTTTTGCTTAACTGGAGCTGTAATAAACCACGTGCACTCAGCCCTTGTCTCACATACAAGCTGCAGTGCCCTGAGCTGCTTTCCTCCACTCAACAAGCCACCCCTGCGTGAGATGAGGCCATCCCTGTGGCCATAGCTGGCCTCTGAGGTGGCCCTGAGCCCAGCAGAGTTCTAGGCTGAGGGTGTCCAGGATCCTCAGCCTTTCCCCACTGTCCCAGAGCATCCCTCAGCCCTCCCTGACCCAGTGGTTCCTGATGGGTTTCTCTTGGTGCTATGGAACTCACAGGAGGTATGGATCTTGCCCCCCACAAGAAGGAGATGAGAGAGACAGCCTGAGCCATCCAGGGTCTGGGAGACACACCACAGGCAGCCCCTACAGGTCTCCCCTCTCCCTCAGCCCCCATAGCTGCTGCTGGGGCCACGGGGAAGGACCATTTCTTCTGATCTCTCTCTCAGCCAAGATGCAGAGACGCCATGCGGCCAGCTGGCCCCTGGGGAGAGGATGGAGGAAGTGTAATCTAATGGGAGTCAGGCTGGTACATTGAATTTAGGCTTGTCTGCTTTGGGAGAGATTGAATTAAGACAAGTGTGGGCTCCCCCCACCCCCCCTCCTTGGGCACCACCACCCTCCCTGGATGCCTGGCTCCCAGAGCAGTGCCAGCCTCAATGGTTTGTCCTACTCGTGGGGGGGCTTTATTCAGAACACAAAAGTCTGTGAGATCACCCCACTCCCTCCCCACCCCATGGTGGTGGTGGCAAGCAGAGGCCACCAAGATGCTGCTCAGGAGCTGGGGCTGATATTCCTCATTGAAGACCGGATGAGGTGATCCCACTGTATGGAACAACTCTTCCCTCTGCACCCTAACCTCTTCTTGTCCCCATAAGAGCTCCCACCCTCATTTGCTGTCCCAGGGGCTTATGTGCACCAAACCAGGGGCATCTATCCCTCTCAGCCCAGTCCTAGAAGAGAAGAATGGATCTGCACTGGGGGAGGATTCCTCCTCCCCAGGAACCAAGATTCCACACACAGGGTGGCCTGGGGTGTCCCCAACCTCCCCCTCCCATGTCATTTGCTCACACCCAGTTCAGCCTCTCTGGGAAAGGACAAAGTCTGTGACACGCATTTGCAGGACCAGGGCAAGCACAGGGAAATCCCACAGGGAAGCTTTGAAGGCCACCACCAGGTTGCTGCTGGGGTCCCCTCTGCAAAGAAGCTGGGAAAGGGCCACCAGGGTCCCATGCTACAGAGCAGTACTGGTCCCTGCATGGCCCTGGGTGCTGGGCAGAGACTTGAGGTAATCCACGTGCCTGCAGGTGTCCTCCCTGTTGTGCCGGATGTAGCAGATGACGTAGATGATGACCATGGTGAACCAGCCAAACATGGTGATGAACATGGCCACGTCGGTTGTCCTCTGGCGCACACTGCAGAAGTTGACGCCGGTGTCCAGGACTTGAAGCAAGGGCTTGCCCACGTACTCCTGGCGTGGGGCTGTGTGGCAGGTGATGTCCTCCACAGAGTCAGGGTCCAGCCGGGCTTCCCACAGCACCTCTTGCAAGGCACACTCACAGTGCCAAGGGTTATTGGCCAACCTCAGCTTGGCATTGAGGGCCAGCAAAGCCTCCTTGGGGATGCTGCGGATGCGATTGCTGGAGAGGTCGAGGGTGCGCAGCCCTGCGGCCAGCCCTTTGAAAGCTGCCCCATCAATCTTCTCGATGGCGTTCCGGGAGAGGTCGATCTCCTTCAGGTGGGAAAGGTGCCTGAAGGCGTTGCTGGGGATCCTGGTGATGCTGTTGGCGTCCAGCTTGAGGAAGACGGCGTCTCTGGGGATGTCCTTGGGGATCTCCTCCAAGTGGCGGGAGCTGCAGAGGACAGCCTTGGCCCCATCCCTCTCCGTGCACTGGCAGCTTGGGGGGCAGGAGCTGCACCAGGGTACGTAGAGGAGGAGGCAAAAGACAGCCTGGGTGATGCTGGGTGGAAGGGTCATCTCGACATGGCTGAGGGCCACCCTCCTGTGGCTGCAGCAGCTACTGGGCAGCAGGGCAGCTCCTCTGCGCTCCCAAGAAGCCTCTCCCATGGCTGGAGGAAAGCAGTGGGTGGAGGGGATATGACACGGCATTATTTCCTGGGATGCTGATGGCACCTCAACCTGGCACAGTGCTGGGAGGCAGCCCAGGAAAAAAGGTAGGGATGGGGATTGGCAGGAGGGGGTACCCTCTTTTCCATGGCAGATTAATGGGGTTTAGGATTAATTATAGTCTGGCACAGAGCTGCAGAGACTAAAACCCCTTCCCTCTCCGCCTCACAACCTCCCAGTCTCCACCCAGGCAGGGAAAGGGTGCTGCAAGATGGAGGTGCTGAGGTGGGCACAGCCTCTGCCCCAGACACTTCCCGAAAGGGATGCAGTTATTTGCTGCCAGAGAACAGCAGCAGCAAATTCCCATCATCTCACCCACCCTGAGGTTTTGGTTTGGTTTTTTTTTTTCTTTGAAAAAAAAGAAGAAAGAAAGAAAAAAAAAAAGATGATTCAGGTTCCCCGGATCATCAGACTGGCTTAATCACCACCAGGTTTTTAAATAACATGATGTGGAGTTCTTTTGATTTCTCCATCTGGCCCACAGGGCTGGTACAAGTCACATTTCCAAGGGGTTTAGCCAAAGCACAGGTTCAGAGGTGAGTTTCTTTTTTGAAAGTAAACAAAGAGCACAGTTTGATGGCCTGGAGCTTAACATAAAGGCCACCAACTGTAACAGTAAAGGAGGTGATGGTGGAGTCCCATGGGCCACCCCAGTCCTGCAGGAGGTGAGGCAGGTGGTAAAGGGGGTGGATCTTCTCTCCTCTTCCCTGTGGTACCACTCACACCTCTCCTGCTGTCCTGGCCAGGCTTGAGTGGAGGAGACGGAGGGGAAAGATGGGACCCCAACAGGACCAGGGAGCCTTTCACCCTGGAATTAAATTCTGCATAGTAATCTCATTAGGAGACCAGCTACACATCCCGCTGGTACCACCATCCTTCTGACAATGGCATCCCCCTGGTAACAGCATCTTGCACATCAGAGCATCCTCAGGGTACCATTCGGGAGGATGCCCACACCCGAGGGATGCCGCCCGCAGATCTGTTCCGGGGAGTGTGACTCTCTCAGGTCGGATGAAGACCTGCTGTCGGGGAGGGAACTGACCCTACAGCTCCTGCTGGGGCGGGGGCTGGCCCTACGGCTGCTGCCGGGGCGGAGGGCTGTCTACCAGCCCGGTCTCTTTGTGGGGGTTGAAAGGATTCACTTTGCGATGCCGTCTCCCAACGCTTACCCAAACCTTCTCCTGCCCTTGGAAGGGCTACGAAGGGTCGCGGCCACCCCGGGGGAGTGATACCACACCCGACCTTTCCTCATACCCCGCACCTTCCCCGGCTCCGGGGGCTTGGAGAGCAGGTCTCCGTCCGCAGAAACCCCCTCCCAACCGCCGCCGCTCCCTTACCGCTTGCGCTCCGGCGGCGGTGCGGGGTCGTGCGGGGTGGCGGCGATCGGGCTCCGGCGCCCTCCCCACTTGTTGGAGCCGCTGGGAAGCCGGGACGGGCGGGCCCCGCCTCAGGGGGAGGAAGGGCGATGCGTGGGCGATGCGGGGGCGGTACGAGGCGGGGGAGCCGGGCAAGGAGAGGGTCCGGGCAAGGAGGCGGTGGGGGACAAGCGTGGAGCGGAGCCACGGGGGTAAGGGGAGGAGGGAGCGTGGGCCAGCCCTTTCGTGCTGTAATTGAGAGATGCTAATTAGGTTTCAGTAATTTTTCTCTGTCTGGAAGCTGCCCGCCTGGCTCCCGGCATCGGTAGATGTCCCTGCCCGGGCGAGATGGGAGGATTGGTACCTGATGGTCCTTCAGGTCCTTTCAACCCAAACCATTCTGTGATCCAGGAGGCCAAGAGCGATGGGAGAAGGTGCTGTGCCACCGCCCTGCTTTACGGCCCCTCCTCGCACACATCAGGTCACCCCCGTAGCCAGTGTTTGCTTTGGGGGGCAGGAGGGGTCTGCGAGCAAACCAGATGAGTTTGTGCCCTAAGTTTGGCGATGGAAAGGCTCAAACCGGGCTCGTCCTGGAAGCGTGCACCAAGCACGCTTCATCCTGGTGAAACAGCTACAAGAGACCACCAGCCTTTGGTCATTTAAGACATGGTTTATTGAACTGGGCTGACTAAATTGCCAGTCGGACCCCTCCCCTCGCCAAGCCCCCGTCCATCACCAGTGAGACTGCAGTTGCACAGTGATGGCCACAGGAGTGTGGGAAGAGCAGCCCTGGATAGGATGGGGAGGAGACATCCCTCCTTCAGCACCTCCGGCCACAATGTGCCACTGGGAGGCTGTTCTGGGCTATCGAGAAACGTCTCCGCTCGCCACGCCTGTTCTTCCTATGGCAGGCAATAGAGAAGGTGAATGGAGGACCCCTTGAGAGCAGAGATGTCTGCAATGGGCACCCTGTTGTCCTCTCTCCGATCCCTGCCCGCCCACGGGAACACAGAGAACTCTGGCCTCAGTGAGCTGGCCCTTTCTATCCACGTGCACAAGGGGATGAGGACAGGCAGGGGACATTTAGCTGGAGCCTTGGCTCAGAGGGAGGGGAACAGTTCAGCTACAAGATGGTGTTCAGCATTCACAGGCAGGATCACATATCGAGGCGGGAGGTGGAGCTGTGTGGAGCTATGAAACCCTGGAGATAGGAGCCAAGAGCTGCTCACACCTTCAGAAGCACTAAATCACAGCCCAAGACCATATTGTTGGGTCTGAGGCAATGAAAAATATGGGTCTTGCTTCCACAGGAGCAACTTGCAGTGTGACCTGGAGATTTAGGTGCAAGAAAGCTCAAGCCTTCTCCAGAGCAATTCTCTGGGAGCTGTGGCTGTGGGGCTGGGAGTGGGAGCAGAGGTACCCAGTGGATGTGCTGGATGGAGGGGTGGCTGGGGCTGGCAGGTCCCCAGTGACCACAGCAAAACAAAGAGCAGGCAGGAACTGAGAGAAGGACCACACTGTGTTTCTGCTTGGCTCCAACTCCATTGCTGTGTCTGGTGTGGAAGCATCAAGAGACAAGCTGGAGCTGAGCTTGGTGGCTCAGATGACCAGGATGCTGCTGAGGGAGCACCCCAGCTGCTAGAGAACAAACAGTTTTCCTCCCAGAGAGCCTCAGTATACATTCAGAGGCAACCAAAGTATCAGTGGTCTCACGGGTGAGCTGTGGTAGAGCTAGAGGTCCCAACTGGAACTTGGTGTGGGGCAGCAGGAGCCCTGGCTTGCGTAGGAGGACTCAGTAGTAGGAGCCAAGAAGGGCTGAGATCTTGTGCAGGAGCAGCTTGTGGTTGGCATGAAGGGGGATCCTCTTATCCAGCACCTGCCAGCGAATGCACAGCTCGGGGTCACAGCCCTGGAGGAACTGAAAGGGGACAGAAGAGATCACACACATTCTGGTGTTGAGGGGACATGTCAGCCATAATCAGCAGCACCTCCAGTGCCCAGCCTCCTGCCCTTTCTTTCTGAAGCCCCTATTGCACCCCACTTTCATCCCCATTTTCTTCCTCCACTGCACACAGCTAGAGGACCCCATGCTCGAGGATGAGATGTGGGTGTGGACATCCATTTCTCTTGCCATGCCCAGGTGGAGGGAGGCTCTTACTGAATTCAGCCGTTTCATCTCCACATCGTTGTGCTGGTGGAAGTGCACGCTGACAGCCACTGTCTCCACCCAGGCATTGTCTGTGTTGCGGGGGTCATCGAGGTACCCCTTGTGTATCTGTGCAGGGTGATGGAGAGCAGCATCAGCAGAGAGCCCTCACCACCTCCCTGAGGATATGAGAGGCCCCATGGCTGGTAGGACATCACCTCACCACCTTCACATCTGGATACCCCCCTCCTTACTAGGGTGTGATACCCATGTCCCCCCATACCTCTGGGACACCTGCATGTTCCCCACCTCGGTGCCTTGTTTCAGCAGGTTCTGGAACTGGGGCCAGAACTCCCGGCGCAGGATCCACTTCAGCTTCAGTGGCAGCGTCTCTCCTGGCTCCAGTGACCCCTGTGCCAAAGGAGGTATCAGCTGTGGGGCCATGCCGCCAGCCCAGACTCCCTCACTGACCCCAGCCTGGCCATCAGGAGGTGGTCACCACTTCAGAACATGCCCTCACAGATTCTCATGGAGGGGGCAAGCAGAGGAGCAAGCCCTCCCTTTTCTGTCAAAACTCCTCAGCCCTGCCCAAGCACATGCCTGTGTTTAGAATCATAGAATCATAGTATGGTTTGGATTGGAAGTGATCTTAAAGATCATCTAGTTCCAAGTTTGCCTGATTTCACATCTGGATGCCTCTGTCAAAGGAAACTAGTGGCTTATATCATGAAGGACACATCAGAACTGAAGCCATGGAGAAGGAGACAGAGGGCAAAGCAGGAAATGGCAGGTCAGGGTGAGTGGGGGTATGTGACGAGACCACCTCAGCAATCCTGGAAGCACACCCCAGAACTTGGATGCTGTTCAGGAGGAGCAGAGGACAAAGCTGTGACACCCATCTTTTGTTTCTGCAGAGCAACCAATCACCAGCTGGTCCCATCTCCCAAAGTCCTTCTGCCCCTGCTGTTTGATCCCACTCTTACCCCAGGCAGAGCCCAGACATCTGACATTGGGTACTGGGCCACCAGGACTTCTAGCATCTTCTTCATGCTTTTCCTTACGATGAGCCCATCCAAATTCCTCTTCCAGCTGCAGGAGAGGTTCCTGTTATGCTGCAGCTGGACTTGGTCCCCCACTGCCCAGCAGTGGGCAGTGGCGGCTTTTGCTAGGTCCCAGTCTCTCCAAGATGGTTTTGTGCCCCCTTTTCCATTCCACCCCTCAAAAGCCCCACCCTGGAGCAAGTGCTCCCCATCTCCATCCCCAAGAGCTCACCGGGTGACAATGGGGTGCAGGGCATGATTGGGTCCGAAGCAGTGCAGCCTCCCCCGGCCTTGCAGCCCAGTCCTGCCCATGGGATTCCTGGCAGGGAGAGAGCAAAGGGGCTGGGATGGCATCAGAGTCCCTCTCTTCATCCAGTTGTGCTCATCAGACCCCCAAATTTCCCACCTTTTCTGGGGTGCTAGGGTGGGGGGTTTTTTGGGGGGGACAGCCCTAAGTCTGCCATTATCCCTGACCTGCCATTAGCCCTAGGGAAGCAGGAGGGGGATGGTTGCACCCATGACTCCCTGGATTCTCTATCTCCTCAGTGTTTTGCCTACTGCTGGATGTCCCAGCTCCCACCCAACCCATCTGCACTCACAGTGGCAGCCCGTCCTGCACGGTGTAGAGACCGTGGAAGCTCTGCCGGTTGATCAGCCCATCCATGGTGTTGTAGTTGATCTTCAGGAGAGACTCCAAGGAGCTAGGGAGGGAGACCTGGCTGAGCTGTGCTGCCCAGGAGAAACGTCAGAGGAGCAGAGGAGAAGCAGGGAGACACTCACGGGCTGAAAGGGTCCTGCACTACCATGTCCTTGTGGTCAGCTGAGTAGATGGGAGGGTCATAGAGAGGGAAGTCCACCTGCAGAGCATGTGACTGTGTCACACCCCCTTTGCATCCCCTCTCTGGGACCCCCAGGGACACTTTCTGCCCCACACCTTTCCTCTGCTCAGCTTGTGGGGCTTGTAGGGCTCTACACCCTGCTCAAGGGCTGAGCTCAGTGTCTCAGCTGGAGGGTTGGTGCCTCTCATTCATTCCCAGAGGAAGCCAGTGCTGGATCCTGTCCCTGAATCTGAACAGAGGTGGGTGGTTGTACCCTCTGTCTCCAAGCAAGCACCCCCAGACTTCCCTGGCACTGCAAATCCCAGCAGGAACAATGACAATTCACCCGCCCTTGTCCCTAAGAGGGCCTTGGAGCAACCACTCCAGGAAGACACTTGTCCCAGGGCTGAGGAGACAAGAACTCCCAGATGTGAAAGCATAGGTCCATTCTTCTTACCACTGCCCCATGACCCCAGTCCCAGCCCTGCCACTCAGGGTGGCATCTCCTACCTCCCAGGGCACCTTCTCATGGGGCACAGGGAACCGGAGGATGTGAGACCCTGGGTACCGGAGGCTCCGGGCAAGCACGTGGTATGGAGTTTCCCTCTCCTCTCCTTCCAGGTCAACCTCCTTCACATCCAAGGGTTTTCTGGAGCCTTCAAGACAGACATGGACAGTGGAGGTCCTGAGCCTGGTGCTGTGGACTGTGGCTCTGCTGGGGCACCCCATGGGGATGTCCATGTCCCACAGCATCCTTACTGAAAGACCGCAGAGGGACAGGACGCCCCCCAGGGATGCTTCAGAGGAAACCATCAGCCACAGGCTGCAAGGAGGTTTGTGGGAATGAGGATGGAAATGGCCACAGGAGGGGCTGGCCAGCTTTGCAGAGCACCCCCCCCAAACCTCCCTGGGTCAAAGGAGACTCTGCCTGTGACCTGCTGCTCAGCAGAGGGGCACTCAGGGTGTTCAACCCTGCTCCACAGCACCAGGTTGCCTGTGTGGGGCTTCCCTGGTGGTGATGGGCTCTGCTTACCCAAGGGTAGCATGTCCTCATCAGAGCCAAGGCCATTGATCTGCAGAGCCTGCATTATCCACATCAGGGCCTGGGCACTCTGATGGACCTGTGTGGGGAAAGAGATGAGAGAGTCAGCCCTCCAACACCCCTGCTGCCCCCCGGGCTCCGTTCCCTGGGGATGGCAGGAGGCCCAAGGGTAGTGGCTATAGAATCATACAATGGTTTGTGTTGGAAGGGACCTTTAAGATCATCTAGTTCCAAGCCCCTTGCCATGGGCAGGGACACCTCCCACTAGACCAGGTTGCTCTGTGCCCTGATGTTCACTTGGAAAACCACATCCAGGGAAGTATTTCTTTCAAAGGTAGAAAACAGTAGCCAGGCTGTGGCCATCTGAGAGAGGAGACACCAGGGTCCCAGTCTCCTGCTGCCCAGGCACCCCACTGCTCATGCAGGGTGTGGAACAGCTTCATGGGGAATATCTAGAGGGTCCTATCACACACCAAGGAGAAAAGCTAGGTCACCACTACTTGGGGTAACCAGTGGAGGCAGTGGTCCATCGCATGACTTCCCACCTTCATCCCATTCTCTTTGGAGTCAAAAAGAACATTTCCCATAAGACCTTCCCTGTTAGATGCTGTTGTTTTATCGAGGGAACTCCAACTGTTTGAAGGGTGATTGATTCAGAGGTGCTAAAGCAGAGTTCAGTTGTCTCAACTCCTGGAAACCCCCTTCTTTCTTGGGTAATTGTTCAGCTTTTGCCTCACCTGGTCCTCTAGAGAGAGCAGTCTCTGCTCCACCAGTCCCGTCCTCTTCACCCTGTCCAAGTCCAGCAGCTCTGCCAGCATGTCAACCCTGGAGGGTCAGAGCAGAGAGGAACCTCCTCAGCAGCCAGCCCTGTGCTAATCCAAATTCTCCCCTTGCCCTTTGTCTCAGGAGCACTGGTACCTCTGCGCAATGTCTCGGATTTTCTGCTGCGTGTTCTCTTTCTCCTGGCACTGTTGGTGCTGCAGGTAGTTCTCCTTCATGTACAACTCCCAAGAAAGAAGGGCAGCTTCTTCATTCTTCTCTAGCTTCTCTTCTGTCAGAGGAAGGAGGTGGCAGTGCTGTCAGATTCATGGGCATCCTGAAGCCCAGTGACACAGGCCAGACACCAAACCCATGCCTTGGCGCACAGTGCCAGGCCTCAGAGAGGGGGCAGAATGGGCAGGAGGGGTCCTCACTGAGCTGTTTGTGGAGCAGGTATGGCCTGCGGAGCAAGGCTCTCCGGAGCAGGATCTGCAGGTGGTTGAGGAGGATGAGGGGAGGAGGTGCAGGTGGGCGGCCATGGTATTCCTGGATCAGATCGTGTCTCTGGAACTTCCAGATCTGGTCCGTGTGCTGCTGGACCTGCTGGAAGGTGTAGCTGGGGCAGAGCCCAGGGGTCAGCCATGGTATAGGGGTGTCACATCATGTCTGTGTGGTGCCCTGGATCCTACCCATCCTCCTGTGCTGCCCTAGACTCCACCCACTACTTCCATCATATCTAAGCCCTCCCTGCCAAAGTGTCCCAGTGCTCTGGTCAGCATGTGCCCCAGGACCATCCTTGTGATTCCTCAACATGTGGTGGTGCACTGGCCATGGTCAAGCCTGCAAGCAAAGCCAGCTCCACTCACTGTTAAAAACACAAAAACAGGTCAAACTCACTTGAACATGGCAATAAGGAGGTTGAGGAGTAGGATGTTGGTGAAGAGCAGGTACAGGCACAGCAAGATGACTGTCAGCCACTCTGGAAAGATGGGTTTCTTGTTGTCCTCATTTGTTTCTGGGCACTTGGGCTTGTAGGGGTCAGTCCCATTGGGGCTGCACTGGTCAATGTTGAAGTTGACACCTGGTAAGAGAGCATGGCTTGACTTCACTGCAGTCAAATATCACAGTGTCCTACCTTGTGGGGCCACGAAGATGATGAGAGGGCTGGAGCTCCTCCCTTCTGAGGACAGGCTGAAGGAGTTGGGGTTGTTCAGCCTGGAGACGAGAATGCTCGGGGGACCTCAGAGTACCTTCTCACTCACTGAAGGGGCCCTACAGAAAGGCTGGGGTAGGACTTTTTAATAGGATATGTGATGGAAGAACTAGGAATAATAGATGTAAACTGGAAGGAGGTAGATTCAGGCTAGATATAAGAAAGAAATTATTTACAGTAAGGGTAGTGAAACACTGGAACAGGTTGCCCAGAGAGGTTATGGATGCCCCCTTAATTCCTGGAGGTGTTTAAGGCCAGGCTGGACAAGGCACTGAGCAAAATGGTCTAGGGGGAGGTGTCCCTGCCTATGGCAGGGGGGGGTGGAACTAGATGATCCTTAAGGTCCCTTCCAATCCAAAATATTCTATGATTCTATGATTCTTGTGCTCTCTGAAAGCAGCCAGCATCAAGAGATCTTAGCACCAGGCTGCGAATTGACCTCCATCAGCACCATTTCAGGTCACTCATTTCCATCAGCTTTCCAGGGCTGGCACTGAGCTGGATCAACTCCCACTCGCATGCCTTTGCTAGTGTGCTCTTTTGATCTCTTGGGCAGGTTCCGTGCCTGGATTTGTGTTGGTGGCAATTCCCCCCAACATATTGGAGCACGACTCCATCCCCACATCCCATCGTTGCTCCCTCCTGGCCTTACATTGTGTTTGGAAAGGAGTCCTGTGCAGGACTTTCATGGGCCAACATGGTTTATTTGTGGCATGAACCTACACCTCAGCCATGTAATCTCCCTTGCTGTAACATCCTGGTGTCCCTTTACCATCAATATAGGAGGGAATCTGCCCAAAGATGGTGAGGTAGGAGTGGTAGACCACCCCACGCAAAAGCCACTCCATGCGTTCCTCGTTGTGGATGAGGATGGCCTGCTTGGCAACTCCAAAGGACACCACCCACACTGCCAGTAGGAAGAGGAAGAAGAAGACATCCTTCATCTGCAAAGACAGAAGGGAAGCAAAACTGTCTCCTGGGGTAAACCCCATTCCAGGATGGGATAAGAGGGGTGGTACATCCACCCCAAGCATGCTGCTCTAACTGATGGCCCCAGAAGGGTTGATGGGAGCTCTCACCATGCGCTTCACAATGATGATCTTGGGCCCCAGAGTTTTACTGATGGTGAAAATATGCATCAGACGCAGGCAGAAAATGATGAAAGCCAGGGACAGGATGATGCGCCCGGGATATAAAGTTGATGGGATCAGCCTGGGCACAGAAGAGAGGAAACATCTCAGTGTTTCCCTGACCTCTACACTATGTGCTTCCCCACATGCTGAGTGGTGAACCATGGCATCAAAAACATCTCTCCTAAAAGCCACTGGAAGCAGAGGCAAATGGGTCAAGATTTGCCCTCCTGCTCAGCTCTGGTGAAGACCCAACTGGAATATTGTGTCCAGTTCTGGAGCCCTCCACGTAAGAAGGACATTGAGCTGTTGAAGCAGGTCCAGAGGAGGCCACTAAGATGATGAGACAGCTGGAGCACTTCCCTTCTGAGGACAGGCTGAAGGAGTTGGGGTTGTTCAGCCTGGAGAAGAGAAGGCTCAGGGGACACCTCAGAGTAGCTTCTCAATACCTGAAGGGGGCTACAGAAAGGCTGGGGTAGGACTTTCTAATAGGGCCCAGGATGACAGGACTAGGAGGAATGGATGTGAATTGGAAGAGGGGAGATTCAGGCTGGAGATAAGAAAGAAATTCTTCATTGTGAGGGTGGTGAGAGACTGGAACAAGTTGCCCAGAGAGGGTGTGGATGCCTCCTCAATCCCTGGAGGTGTTTAAGGCCAGGCTGGAAGAGGCACTGAGCAACCTGGTCTAGTGGGAAGTGTCCCTGCCCATGGCAGGGGGGGTTGGTACTAGATGATCTTTTAGGTCCCTTCCAACCCAAACCATTCTATGATTCTATGAGTATCAATCCCATGATCAGAAAAAGTTTCATCAGTCTTTGGAAGAAGAAATTGCAATTAAAAATACTGTCACCTTGAGCCTGCTCAAAGTGAGCAGCTCTGCAGCTCACCTGCAAGTCAGCCCCACCAGGAAGACAAGGATGGCACAGATGTCCAACTTGTTCCAGAAGTCCTTGAAGTACAGGGAGGCCATTTTCACAACCCCCAGCCCATCTGGATCATACAACATCTGTTGGGAAGAGAAGAGAGGATGCGATTTCCATGAAATTCCTGTAAGATACATGGCTCACAGAGGAAAGAGAGCACACAGACCTTCTGGCCATCACTGGAGCCTCTTGCTAACCCAAAGTTAACCTGAGCCTACAGGGTTTTCTATAGGGAAGGAGCATTGGGCTCTTTCGTCTGATGAATCACAGAATCACTGAATATCAGGGTTTGGAAGGGACCTGCAGTCCTGTCCCCCTGCCTGAGCAGCAGCACTCAGATCTGGTCACACAGGAAGTCATCCAGATGGGGTTTGAATGTCTCCAGAGAAGGCGACCCCACACCCTCTCTGGGCAGCCTGTGCCACTGTTCTCTCACCCTGACAAAGTTTTTCTTATATTTCTGTGGAACCTCCTGTGTTCCAGCTTGCACCTTCTGCCCCTGAAAAGTGGACATAAAAGCTTCAATTAAATCAAATCCCAAATGTCAAAGGCCTGGAAATGTTTTCCCTCCATCATCTCCTGGTGGTTTTGGCTCAAACCAGTGTGACTTTCTCCAAGTACCAAGGGCTTGGCCAGACACCAAGGAGATTCTCCAGCCTCAGAGAGGAGGGGATCTAGCAGTCCCTTGAGCCAGAGCCTCTCTGAATGGATGGTGATATGAGAAACAACATGAGGGGACCTTCCAGGAGCCCCCAGTGGGGTGTCTCTCCTTCCCCTTACTTCATTCCAGCTTCTGCTGTGCCTGCCCTGTACCTGGCGGATCTCCTCGCACACCAGGGAGAAGAGCCAGAAGTAGATGAGGTACTCTTGCCAGGATGGCCATGGCTGGAAATCAACCATCAAGACGTAGGCAAAGAGCAGGAGAAATGTGAAGTAAGAGAGGATGTTCATGAGGAAGATGACGACAGGGGCTGTGAAGAAGGCTCGGAGGCGTGTCAGGCAGCCCACAGGCTGCAACCTCTTCTCCCTGTGAGAAGGCAGGGGTAGAAGTGGGACTCAGTTGCCCAGGAGATGCCCTGGCAGCTTCTTCCAGCCAGTTTTGGTGCACACATGCCCCTGCTGCAAGAAGTACCTGAAGGTGATGAGGCTGGTGTAGACAAGTGGGAAGAACAGCATGCAGGCAACCACCCGCCAAAGCCCATTGTCCACACACATTTTCCCCCACCAGACTTTGGTCAGAAAGGCCTGTGAGGAGGAAGGAAGAGGAGCACTGGTTACAGAAGGGGGCTGCAGAGAACAGTCTCCCCCCCCCACCTGCAAGGAACACTGGATCCAGGGCAGGGAACGTTTGTGTGCTTTCCCTCCAAGCACCACTGCTGAGAGCCCACCTGGACACCCCCGTGGGACACAAAATTCATATTCTTGGCCTCCAGTGCCAACTGCAGGCAGGTTGTCTTCCCCCAAGCCTCAGAGACACGAGTGAGGAGCTTCTGGGCTCTGTCTTCATCCTTGCGGTAGCAGTCTGTGAACACACCTGGCCCAGCAGGAACCAGGGATTCCAGGCTGAGCTCCAGGGTGCTCAGCAAGGTGCCCACATAGTTACCAGGTTTTGGACATCAGACCATGCAACAGTAACCTCTGCACTCCCACCACGACCTGGTCACAGCCCTCACAGCACCATGACCCAAAACATGAGGAGGGGACCCCTGTTTGGCACCACCCTTCACCTCTAGGGTGAAGTTCCCCAGCCCTGCAGGGTATCGAAGCAGCTCTGGGTCACTGATGCCCTCCCACTCACCAATTGCCTTGTGCTCATACTGCTCAGCCAGGGCCAACATGTTGGTGGTGGTGTCCGTGTCTTCCTCCTCCTTGGCAAGCTCCTTCAGGATCTTGCTGCAGGCTAGTGCGGCCACCATGCAGTCCTGGCTCTGCAACAGAAGAGGCCAGAGACAGTGTGGGGCTCTGCACCCTCTCCTGCAAGTCCTTGCAGTCCCACCAGGCCCTCCATGGCTCCCATGGGAGGAAGGAACAGAGGGAGGGAGGGAGGGAGATGTCCCCAGGAGCCTGCTGCTCAGGATGGACAACTTGCTGTGACAAAGACTGAGCTGTGCTCTCCTCTAGGTGACCAACCCTCATGGGGAATCTGGGGCTTCCTCTACTGGAAGCCACAGGTGATGGGACAGTGTGGCTCCATGGTGAATCTGGGTACACGCCTGCTCTGCATGGGAAGCCATAGATGATGGGATGGTGTGACTCTACCCAATACACCACACCAATGGCCATCCTGCTTCTTGCCCAGGGGATGGTGTTTATGGGTGGAATGCTCCAGCCTCTCAGCTGGGACCAACACATCTGGGCTGAGATACCTGGGCCCAGATGATTTCTGCCAGCTCCTTGTGGTTCTGGACTACAGCCCAGATAAGCAGGTCCCGGACTGGGTCCATGGTGAAGGCAACCCGTCCAACAGAGCGCTTGTAGGGGGACCGGAGACTTGACCCCTGAACCTGCAAGGCGTGCAAGGGTCAGACCCATTTTCCTGACATGAGGCTGCAGAAAACAGACAGTCTCTCGGCACAAAACCACTCGTGAACCCTGGGTGCCTGCATTCACCACTCGTGGAAGGCTCTTTGCTGCAGATGTTGGGATGACCAAGACTGGAGTCAGCCTGGAAACACTACTTTTTCTATGTCAAGGTTCATATAGAATCACAGAATTGCCCAGGTTGGAAGGGATATTTAAGATCATTGAGTCCAATCATCAACCCAACACTACAAAAACCACGTCCCTCAGCACCATATGCCCATTCTGGTCAGTGCACCCACCCTACTGGGTTCTGCCCACTACAGGAAGGCAGCCACATAGTTCTGCAGGTTACTTGAATATGGGGCAATGATTTGGGCATGGCTTTAAGAGACTTTAAGTGGGATTCTTGAGAAGGCAAGAGGACAGAGATCCATCTGCAACCTCCTGTGACAGCCTCCCCCTCCCTAAAGCAACCCTGTCCCAGGTAACATGAAGATGCTTACATTCAGCTTGATGTGAGGGACAGGGATGGAGAGATGGGGCCGCTCCATGTGCTTGGGTTTGGGGTAAAGAGGCTGCGTGGAACATCCCAGGAGCATCCTCAGCACTTGGGAGACATGGTGCAGCTGGATTCTTGGCATTTTGGAGCTAGCTGTGTGCTCTCTCTCTTCCAGCAGGACCTTCTGCAGTTTGCAGTAGAAGAGGCAGGATGGTGCCATGTTTTCGTAGAGATAAAGCAGCATGTCCCAGGTGACAAACTCCTTGAGACTCACTCCCTGCTCCAGGAACAGCTTCACAAACTCTGGCTTGTTGGAGATGAGGGCAGCTGCCATCACGGAGTGGAGATCTGTAGGCTGGCAGGCCAGAGGCAGCAGTGAGGGTCTCCATGGCCTCATAGCAAGGGCCCACTACGCTCCTCACTCAGATAAGATTCTATCCCTGAGCACACAAGGAGTTTCTGGGTGTGAGAGAGCTGCTGGAAAGTAATGGGATGTGTGGGATATCCCTCCTAGATTTCTGGGTCAGTATGCCCCCACCTCTGGCAGTGAAGCCCCCTGCTCCCTGGGCTGCTGGGTGGAGGGATGGGGTAAGGTAGACCCTCTTTCCCTAGCTCAGGACGATACAAATGAACAGAACCTCACAGGCTTGTTCTCTGTGCACAGCTCTTCAGCTGAAGGTTCATGGTGCTGCAGGCTGGGTCTCAACCATGGGGAGACTGGCTGCTCCCTGTGGTCACCCAATTCAGCCTCTGTGGAGTTTTCCTTACCAAAGCAACCTCTATGTGTGCTCAGAAGTGAAAACAAAGCCTGTGGGCAGCAAGATGCCTATTGACCTTCTACCATAGCATGGTTTCAGCCTCAGCTTTTCACACCAGCCCCCTTAGTCCAGGGCTCAAGCACCTTGTAATCTGAGAGACCACCTCATCCTCCCATCCCTACAGAAGTGTGGACCTTGTCCAGGCTATGCATTTTCACACCATTAAATACTTCCTCTAGGGTACCCTGGTTGCCACCAGCCCCTCCCACTCCCACACATGAGCTGGGAGAGTCCAAACTGTCCAACGAAATAGGAAAATCTCTTCCTAGTCCCACAGCCCTATCAGAAAATATGGAGAATCCTTCTCAGCTTCCACTTTCCAACAGCTGGATCAGGTCTGGGAGGGCCATGCTGGCCTGTGTCACTCTGTAGTAAGTTTGAGCAGGATGGTTGGAATAAGTTTAGGGATGGCTTGCCATGTGACAAGATGGCATGAGCCATCTCCAACACCAAGATGGAGCTGGGAGGAGGTATTTTTGGCTTAGGTTTTGAGCAAAATCATAGAGTCATAGAGTGGTTTGGGTTGGAAGGGAATTCAAAGATCATCGAGTTCAAAACCCCCTGCCATGGGCAGGGACACCTCCCACTAGAACAGGATGCTCAGTGCCTCTTCCAGCCTGGCCTTAAACACCTCCAGGGATTGAGGAGGCATCCACACCCTCTCTGGGCAACTTGTTCCAGTCTCTCACCACCCTCACAATGAAGAATTTCTTTCTTATCTCCAGCCTGAATCTCCCCTCTTCCAATTCACATCCATTCCTCCTAGTCCTGTCATCCTGGGCCCTATTAGAAAGTCCTACCCCAGCCTTTCTGTAGCCCCCTTCAGGTATTGAGAAGCTACTCTGAGGTCCCCCCTGAGCCTTCTCTTCTCCAGGCTGAACAACCCCAACTCCTTCAGCCTGTCCTCAGAAGGGAAGTGCTCCAGCTGTCTCATCATCTTAGTGGCCTCCTCTGGACCTTCTCCAACAGCTCAATTTCCTTCAATCACCTTTGTAAATAATGGTAAGTCAAACAGGACCTACACAAGCAAGGAACTGCAGAATGTGCTCACCTTCACTTTGGATGTTGGAGTGCACCTTTGGAGAAAAGGACAAACTAAGAGCCCCTGACAATGTGGTGGGAGTTTAGTGTCCAGGAGAAATGTCCTCAAAAACTCTCCCCAGGGGTGAATGGTGCCCTTAGTATCCACAGTCCTAAAGTAGGACCCAACAAACTTTGTAAGTCTGACCAGACAAGGAGCATCTGTACTCCCTTACCTTCCACTCGTGGTCATCTGTGAAGATCTCACTCTGAGCAATGTCCACCCTATTCCAGGCCACAGCTAACTTCAGCTGGTGGTCCCAGTTCTCACGGCCAAAGTGGTCCTGGTTTTGGGATGCTGTGTGCAAAGTCCACGTGTTATAACAGATGATCGTTTATGTAGCAAGAAGATATCACCTGGAAGCGTCCATGGAGGCCTGGCCCTTTAGGAGAAACACCTCTCCCTGATCAGTTCATCATCGCATGGTTTGGGGACCTCTTTGGTGACCCCATAGTCAAGCAGTTGCCGAAGGTGACTTGTGGCCCCCACCCCATTTACCTCATCCCATCAACTCAAGCATCTCTCCACCCCTCACCTTTGAACAGGGCTTGGAGGATGGCCACATCCACATCCTGCTGGCCATATTTGCCCTCTCTGAAGATGGTCAGGAGCTGCTGCCTCTGCACTATGTCTTGTATCTACAAAGAGAGCCATGGGCAAGCCATCATCAGCAGCATCTCCTCCCTGCTGCTTCCCATGTAATTCCTTGCTCCCTTGGTTGGCCTGCAAACCCCCAGTGGCCCAACTGAGGCTGATTCCAGATGGTACCTATCTGCTCAAAGGGAGCAGCCAAAGGTGGAGCAGAGCTCAAGCCCTTGGGTTGCCCAAAAGCACAATACAGAAGAGGGCTGGGGGGTGATGGAGCCATAAACTTCATAATGGAACCTTGCTACTCATGGGCAAAGGCCCCTGGAGGCCCCTTTGATCACCACAAGCTCAGTGAATGGAGCTGTCTGCTTGTAAGATGCTCACCTTCTTGGTCCACTCCACGAGCTTGCTCTCAGTGAAGAGCTCATAGGTATCATGGAAGAACACACTCAGCTTCTTCTGGATCAAGGCAATGGTTATCTTGGACACAGGCAGGTTGGCCACCTGGGCAATGACATCAGCCACACGTCCAGAGCCTTCCACAATCACACAGGGGGTCCCATTGGTGATAGCATTGTAGATGGTCTGCAACAGAACAAGGAGGCTGGTCTTAATCCCACCCAAAGACCATCTTTGAGATCCTCAGCATTCTGCATTTCAGCTGGTTTGGCACCAACACCTGGAGATCAGCCCCTCCAGGGCAAGGTGGTGCCTTCTCCCACCACTACTTCTTCTCTGCTCTGCTGGGAGAGGGGAGGAGCAGATACTTACATCTAGTGTCCCAGGGCCTCCTTCCAGCACCACACACACAATGGGGATCTTGATGTCAACTCCTGCAGGGAAACGGAGCCCTGGGTCACTTCCCTATGGGGCACTCCCTTTTTCCCCCCCACGCATCTGAGAAAACATGAAACATGACAGTCCTCTCAAACACCTTGTCTGGATCCTCCAGGAAGCCACAGCCTCCCCTCTCACTGGAGGCCAGACAGGCACCCCTTACCGAGGGATGTCACACCCTACTTTTTGCCCTCCCCTGCCTCAAGCCTGGCTCTGTGCTGCCATTACCTCCTTTCACCTTGGTCTGCTCTGAGATGAACCTCTCCAGTTTGGTCCTCAGGGGGATTTCCACCCCATACCTCCCGTGGGTCCCATCATCCACCAGAATGAAGTGTGAGTGGTTGCTGTCCAAGCACGACAGGCTGCCTTGATTCTCCTCATCCAACACATACTCAGCTGGAAAGCCACCCTGTGAGATGCAGGAGGAGACACTCTGGGAAAAGTCTGACAGGGCTGCAGAAGAGCACCAGATACCCACAGCAACCAGTATGAGGGACAGGAATAAGTCAGCATGTGGGGACAGTCTGGCCAAAGAATTTGCCCTGCCCACATGGAGAAGCACAGCACCTACACAAGACAGTGGGTAGGGCAGAGAGGCTTCTCAGCAAACATCCACCTGGGACCATCAGTCTTGGTGGAACTGGGTTTAACCAAGGCTGCCAGCCACAAACACATCTAGAAGGGTCCATTCCCACCACAGGCCTTGGCAGGACTTCCCCAGTAGCCCAGGTGTAGGCAAAGCAAAGGCATCTCCAGCCCTGCCTGGCTCACCATGGGGCAGATGAGGCTGTCTCGGTTGTACACAGTCCCCCAGGTGGCAATGCCAATGGTGACAATCTCTCTCTCCTTGCGGCTGCAGCTCAGGATGAAGTCTCTCACTGCCTCTCCCACCTGCTTCATCACACCAGCATGAGACCCCCCTGTGATGATCCAGGCCCCTGGAGGTCAGAGAAGAGCTTGGGAATGGAGAGGCCCCGCTCCCAGCAGTCTCCTAGCATCCCCCTATCTGGCTACAGGGACTTCTGGGGCTTGGAGATGCTCCATCACCCAGAGGATGTCTTCCCTGTCTACCTGGCAGCACAGGAGATTACTTTTTCAGCAACGTTGCATCTCTCAGTCCATCTTCCTATGAGCTTGTTTGGAGCAACTGAGCAAGAGCTCTCCATCCCTGGTGGTGGTAGTCTGGACATGGAACTACAGGCTTTCTAGGCCAGTTTGGAATCTCCACAGCAGTCCAGCTCACTGAACCAGATAAGCCCCTCTCCCACTGCAGCCACAAGGAGACCCCTCTTTATCTCTTACCAGTGGTCTGAGCCACTTTGACTAGACCTTGCCGGAAAATATTCTTCAGCCTTGGCTTCATGATGAAGTTCTTGGCTCCTCCAGTGACTGAGATGAGTAGGTTGGGTGGATCAAGACCCCAGTGCTGTGTCATGAGGTGGTAGATGACCTGTGGAGGGGTATCCGAGGAGACACGCACATACTGTAAAATAGAGAGTACTGGGTTAAAACGACAGGGTTGAGGTGACAAGACTTCTCCAGCACCATTTCTCCAGGGGCTTCCCAAGCCATTTCCCAGCAGAATCCTGCCTGATGCTGCTTCCCCAGGTCTTTGTGCATGACCTTGTTACTATTTGCTTCCTTGGGACCAAGCATTCCCAAGATGGACCTTAGGACAAGGACCGGGAACGGCCACTCTTTGAAGCATGTACCTCACAGTATGATGGTCATGCTTGTGGTTTCACAAAGGAACTAGAGACAGAGCTGGGAGAGAGGATGGGTCCTATCCCAGTCCCCTCCCACTCCTTGAATCCTTTGCCTGGGTCAACATTGCCTTTGGGGTATTTCCATGCTTTCCTGAACTCCTCTCATTCAGGAAGGAAAAACCATCATCTCATCTCAACTGCCAACCCCCATGGCAGGGGAGTTGGAACTACATGTTCTTTGACGTTCTTTCCAACCCAAACCATTCTATGATTCTATCTGCCACGACAAGACCTCTGACCACCAGCTCCCAGTGACAAAACCAGATCACCTTCCCCATCTTCTGCCCCAGGCCTGTGAAGTGGATATCACCAAAGGCATCTGTGGGCATCTCCTGAATGTGCCTGCTGGGGTCCCACTCCTTTCCCAGGAAGATTGGAGGCTTGGCAGCATCTTCCAGGTGCTGCTCCCTGAGGTGGCCACACTCACACACCGTCCTCCTGAAACACAGCCACCAACAATGTCACCCCAAACAAACCACACCCAGAAGACAAAGCCCTGCTGGACCACCTGCCTCAGCCCAGCCAGGAGGTGGTGGTGTTCTCAGGAAGAACATCATGGCATCAGCACCTCCTCCAGCTCTGAACTTGAGCAGGAATGAAGGCATTGCCGGGGAGAGAGGGTGGGGATGGGGGATAAATTTAGCCACATTTAGCAATTCATTAGCTCTGGATAAAGCCCAGATGGGACGTGAAAGCATCAGGAAGGTTCCTCATTTAGAAAATGGCCTGTCAGCCAGGTGGTGACACACAAGGTGAAGAACAAATCAGAAAGGGATTTGTGAATCCCACTGGCACCAGTAACCCTAACAGAAAGGGGGGATTTTCTGGTGCCATGGTTTTGTAACCAAACACTCCTTCTGTGCTCCTGGCAGGGGAGGAGAAGAGGGAACCAACCCACTCACCCAGAATCTGATGTCTGAGAGCTTTCCACAAAGTAGGTGCACTCTTTCTTCCGGATGTTTTCAGGAATCCATGAGATGAGATTTTCCTGAGGGAGCAGGAAAAGCAGTGAGGGGTCAGGAATCCTGCAAAGGGACTGGGGCTTGGAGCATTTCTGGGTGCTTCCTTTGATGGATAAGGAATGCACCACCCTCACCTTCCATGAGGGTGGGGAGACACTGGCCCAGGTTGCCCAGACAGGTTTGGATGCCCCCTCCCTGGAGGTGTTTAAGGCCAGACTGGATGAAGCACTGAGCAACATGGTCCCATGCTGGAGACATTCAGGGACAGGATAAGGATCTGGGCAACCTGATCTAGAGCAGGATGTCCCTGTCACTGCAGGGGGTTGGACTAGATGGCCTTTGAAGGTCCATTCCAGCTTGATGATTCTATGAAAGCTCTATCACTATCTGCATGGACAAAGATAGGTGTGCTCCAAGGAAAGGAGATAGGACACATATCTCAGATGTTTGAGGGTTTTCTAAGCCTAAAGTGATGTGTGTATTAATGTTCATACCAATGAGTCACCAGATAACTCATCAATGCCCTTGGGCCATGTGTGGACAACTTGTAGCACCTCCTGAACTTGCCTTTTCATTGCTGCTGGTGGTGGGGAAATGTGCCTTCCTCCTGCTCTTTGAGATGCTGCTGCTGCTCTGCTGGAGGTTGGGGACCACCTCAAAGTCACTCATCTTTCTAGGGTGGGTGGTGGTGCTGTCTCCTCTCTCAGGGCACATCTCATTCAGTTGGGAGGGGAGCACCTTGGCACGTTGGCCATGCATAGCCATGGCTTCTGTGTCTTCTTGCTCTGCTTGGCCTCCTCTCTCCTGTCTCTAAGCTGGGAGGTCCTGAGCATCATCTCCATCCTGGCGGCAGCAGAAGAGAGAGATTACCCTGGGATACTCTGTCCACCATTCCCTGTGTAGAGAGAGGAAACCTGCTGGACCCATACTATAGTCCTAACACAGGCGCCACATGGGTGGTGAACCACTCTCAGTGTGCTCTAGGGAGCCTTCCAGACCCCAAAAGTTGACCTCATCATGCTATGCCTACCATAAAGCTGCTGGCTTCACTGCCTGGTCATCCAACAACCTGCACCAATCCTGGCTGTCTTCTGCTGCAGGCACTGGGATAGTTCAGGCATCAAGAAGAAGAGAAACCTGTATGGCCCTGCATGAGAAAGCCCTACCAGCACACTGAGCGATGGGACATTCCTCCTTAGGGGGAGTTTTGTATCTCCTACAAAGATCCACAGAGCTCAGAGCTAGACATGCTGCAAAGTGTGTGTGTGGGGTGCTGCAAAATTCCTCAGCCCTCACAAAAGCTCCCAGCCCTCCTCATTCATTGAGCTCATAAAGTGCTGAGCCAGGAGAGCTGCTGGAGCATACTGGTGGAAAAGATCCTGGATGGCTCTGAAGTCTCCCAGGGGGGGATGGTGTCCCTTCAGGAGGTCGGTGATGGAGACAGCACCAATGAGGTCGTCAGGGCTGCTTTTAAGGAGGATTTTAGCTGCCCCTCTGCTAGCCGCATGGCACACAAGGGTGGGATGCCCTTGGTAGGTGGACACGAGCAAAACCATGGGTACCATAGCTCCATGGCTCCTTCCCCCAGGCTGAGCACTGCTGCAGGGGAGGGAACAGCGTGGAAAAAGCTTTTTGTCAGCCTCTTAGAATCACTAGTGTTGGGAAAAGACCTTTAAGATCATCCCTTCCCGGGCTCCCTTGGGGACATCTGCAGCCTGTCTGACCTGAGGTAGGATTTCTGCATCAGCACAGCAGATCTGAGTGCTTCAGAAAGAGCTGCCAAACAAGGTCAAACACATCCTTCAGTTCAAGTCCCTTCTCCCCCTGCCTCCATCTCCTCCCCACCAAGGGTGGGGGGCATACAGCCTACGCAGGAAGGGCTCTCACTCAGGGTCCTGATCCAACACCCAAAACATCCACCCTCAAGGACACCTTGAGATGCAGAGCCTCTCTGGCAGCACAGGGACTTCACCCCGGGGGTAACGTCACCTGGGCAAAGTAGGACAGGGGCACAAAGCCCTGGATGCCGCTTGTGATCCCTGCCCAATCCCTGATCCCTCGGCAAGCGGGACCTTACCTTCCCGGCAGCATCCTCCGCCCGCATCGCCAGCTCCTTTCTTCAGTGGCCGCCTTAGAGACTCAGCCCCGTGTCCTACTCCTCCGATGGGTCATTTTGTCGCCGGGGACGCAGGCGAGGAGCGGAGAATGGGGCAGAGGAGCCCGTGAGCCAGCTGCCTGCAGAGAGGAGGAGATGATGGCTGGCAGCTTCCCAGCAAATCAGGCTGCGCCGCGGCACCCAGGCAGAGCCCCGAGCTCATCCCTCCGGCTGAGTCACGCTCCCAAATTCCCATCCGCAGCCCCAGACATATGTGGGGACGGACCCTCTGGGCAGGCATCAGGAGCAGGGGATGCTGGACCCCGGCAAAGGGATGCTGCATCTTCCTCTGATAGAGACTGGGCAAAATGGGATGAGAAATCCCTTCCCTGTCACTTTCCAACAATCTATAAAGGTTATAAAGTCTGAAAGTGTAGTAATTTATACATATATTTTATATGTATGTGTGTGTGTGTACATATATAAGTTCTATACCATTGGGATGTGGTGTCAGAGAGACCTTATAGTGACATACCAATACCTTGAAGGGTGTCTGCAGAAGAGCTGGAGAGGGATTCTGTGAAGGAGTGTAGTGGTAGAATGAGGTGAAAGAGGGAAAATCTAGATAATAGGAAGAAAGTCTTTCCAGTGAGGGTGATGAGACACTGGAACAGGTTGCTTGGGGAATTTGTGGATGCCCTGTCCCTGGAAGTGTTTAATGCCAAGCTGGATGGGACTTTGAATAGCCAGTGGGAGATGTCCCTGCCCCTGGTAAGGGGATTGGAAGTACATGATCTTTAAGGTCTTTCCAACCCAAATAATTCTATGATTCTATGATGTGATGAGGGAGTGGAGTTTTACTGGAGACTTTGATGTTGTTCTTGTCACACAAGCTAAAGGACAGTTCAGCCCTGGAAAGGACTTTGCTGCTGGGAAGGACAAGGGACAGCTTCATCCCTGGGAATGGCTGTAGCAACTCCAGCACCGTGGCTTCAACAGGATCCTTCTGATACGGATTTGAAACCCTTCCAGCAGGGTCTGGCAGTACAGAGGGGTGACGCGGCTTCTCTGCTGGACTTCCAGCCACTTTAACTCGCTTTTACCACAGAACTCATAAAATAAACCCAGCTCTGTTTTTTCTGGTGATAGGTGCTGAGCAGAGAAGCCAGGCCAGGAAGGTAGCCAAGGCTGGGAATGCTGTGGCGGCACATGGCTTGGCTGCTGCAGCTCAGTTGCAAGTACACCAAGCAATCGGGGGGACCGCAGCACTGGCCCTTGGCCACCCTGATGGATCTTGGTGGAGGAAACTGTGAAAGGCCATGGGGCAGTGCTGGGAGATAGCTAGGAAGAGAGATGGTGTTGGTTCCCAAGCACAGGCACATCCTTCACGTGGAGGTGGAGGAACCTCATATTAGCTTCTCAATACCTGAAGAAAGGCTGGGGTAGGACTTTGGAATAGGGTCCAGGATGGCAGGACAAGGAAGAATGGCTGGAAATTGGAAGAGGGGAGATTGAGGCTGGAGATAAGAAAGCTTTTTCTTGTGAGGGTGGTGAGAGACACTGGGACAGGCTGCCCAGAGAGGTTGTGGATGCCCCCTTAATCCCTGGAGGTATTTAAGGCCAGGCTGGATGAGGCACTGAGCAACCTGCTGTAGTGGGAGGTGTCCCTGCCCATAGCACGGGGATGATCTTTGAGGTTCCTTCCAACCCAAACCATTCTATGATTCTATGAAGCCCTGTACAGGGCTCAGCTGACAGGGCATTGCATCAACCCAACAACTAGGGTCCAAAAGGGAAATTGAAGGTGGTATCATGGCCCTCAGCTCACTTTTCAGGCAAATAATGTCAGTCAGCGTGGCCCACTGATGCAATGAGTTCTTCTGGATTCTTACAGTCATAAAATCATGGAATCATAGACGGACCCTTTAAAGGCCCACCTTGTCCAACCTCCCTGCAGTGAGCTGGGACATCCTGCACTAGATCAGGTTGCTCAGAGCCTCAGGAAGCCTTGCCTCAAATGTCTTCAGGGATGGAGCCTCAACCACCTCTCTGGGCAGCCTGGGTCAGTGCCTCACCACCTCCCTCAGCTCACTTCCCCAGCCATGGTGTGTCAGCCAGCACTGGCCCCCGGCACAAGGGGTTTTTTTTCTGCCAAGGGCACCAAAACTCCTGCCAATGCTGCAGAGCCTCCAGGATCAGCCCCTTGGTCTGGGTCCTTCTGGTTTCCTTGAACAAGACTGAGCAGTTGAGACATTGTGCTGGGAGAACAGATGCCACTAATAAGGCAGCAAACAAAACCCATGTGCAACCTTTTACCATTCAGTTGTAATTAACTCCACTCTGCCAAAATACTAAAGCCAGATGGGCACGTTAATTAGACATTAATGTGAATGATCATCCTCTCACAGCTGGCTGGCTCTCTGGAGACCAGGGCTTCTATTTCACTTCTGCACATGCCAAAACCGTGGTGGTCCAACAGGGGCTGCATGGAACCAGCACATTGGGGTGGCTTCTGCTGCTTTTCCAAAAGGCCCAGTTAAAAGCCATCAAGGCTGAGAGCAAACCCAGGCAAGAACATCCATCTGCAGCAGCAAAAGAGCAAATTGCACAAAGGACTGTGGCTGCTCAGCAGGGGCCATTCCTGCACACACATCTCCTGCTTCAGGTGAGTGTTTGTAAACCAGAAAGATTGAACCTGCCAAGGGCAGCAAAACTCCTGTGAACACCGCAGAGACTCCAGGATCTGTCCCTTGCTCTGTGTCTCTCCCAGCTGTGACCTTCTGAACATATTCCATCTCATCACGAGGAAAGAATTCTTCCCTGTGAGGGTAGCAGAGCCCTGGCACAGCCTGCCCAGAAAGGCAGTGGAGTCTCCATCTCTGGATACATTCAAATACAGAAGAACTTGCTTTGGTCTTCCAGAAGGAAGCATTGTTTGGGCCTATTTCTCCAAATAGTTTCTGTAAAGGATGCCTCCTTCCAAAAGCCTTTCCTGAAGCAACATCTCTTGCTCCTTTGGAGACAGAGTCCAGCACTGGACATCTGTGGTAAAGAAACCATGAACATCAGTTCTTCCCTAGCAGGGCTGGGGCTGCATTTCCATATGGGCAAGCAAACTGGCACAGAAGTAATCAGGAAGAGCCACTCATGGGATTGGTGGCTCAGGGGCATGGTTCCAGGCTTCATCCATCTCCTTAGGAGAGTGGGGAATCACAGAATGATCAGGGTTGGAAGGAACCTCTGGAAAGAATCAATGAATGGTTTGGGTCGGAAGGTTCCTTAAAGATCATCTAGTTCCAATCCCCCTTGCCATGGGCAGAGACACCTCCCACTGTAGCAGGTTGCTCAATGCCTCATCCAGCCTGGCCTTAAACACCTCCAGGGATCAACGGGGCATCCACAACCTCTCTGGGCAACCTCTCCCAATGTCTCACCACCCTCACAGAAAAGAACTTCTTTCTTATCTCCAACCTAAATTTCCTCACTTCCAATTTGCATCCATTCTTCCTAATCCTGCCATCCTGGACCCTATTCAAAAGTCCTACCCTACCCTTTCTGTAGCCCCCTTCAGGTATTGACAAACTACTCTGAGGTCCTCCCGAGCCTTCTCTTCTCCAGCCTGAACAACCCTAATTCCGTCAGCCTGTCCTCAGAAGGGAGCTGCTCCAGCCCTCTCACCATCTTTGTGGCCTCCTCTAGACCTGCTCCAACAGCTCAATGTCCTTCTTATGTTGAGGGCTCCAGAACTGGACACAGTAACTCCAGTTGGGGCCTCACCAGAGGGGCAAAATCTCCTCCCTTGACCTGCTGGCCACAATTCTCTTGATGCAGCCCAGGACTCGGTTGGCTTGTGGGCTACAATCACACACTTCCGGCTCATGGCAAGTTTCTCCACCACTGACACCCCCAAAACCTTCTCTTCAGAGCTGCACTTAAGCCACTCTCCACCCAGCCTGTCTGGTTGCTCCCACCCAGGTGCAAGACCTTGCACTTGTTAGAGCAGGGTCACCTACAATGGCAAATGGCCCTGTTCTCCACCAAGGCTGAGTTAGACAAAAGAACTACCAAGCTCAATCCTCAATGCTTATAGTTTCTCTTGCTGCATGTTGGCTCACAGCTGTCACCCAAACTCTTACAATATTCTGCAGGTGTGATCGACACCCAGAACTGTCCCAAGTCCTTTCAAGGCAGCTGGGTGGCACCATCAGGATGGGCAGGTGCAACAGTTCCCTCCATCCCATAGCAAGAGGCAAACATTCCTCCTGAGTGTTTAAGCTGAGTTTCATTAGGCAGGAGCTGCAGTTCCCAGAGTCTGTCAGATCCATTCCTGATCTTGCTGCTTCTGTGGTGTTATTCAGGTTGTGGGTCCAGAAGGATCTAGAACTCCATTCCTCCTAAGGAACAGCCACCAAAAATCCCCTCTGTAACATGTGGACTACTCTGGAATCATACCTGAAGACACAGCCATAAAAATAAAACATTTTATTTTTTTTTTTAATATACCATTACAGAAACATCTGAGTAACATTCCCAACAGGATGGGCAGCTCCATGGCCCCAGGGGTGAGCGCAGGCAGCCAGCACCAGGGTCTGCCACATTGTGCCCCCAAGCTGCTGTGGCTCTCAGTGTGGGATGCCCCACTCCTCACCCTTGGCAGGGAGACCCAGCCCTCATGGCGTCAAGGTGTCACCTTCTTGTAGGTAATGTGGAAGTGCTGAGTCATCGGTTGAGTAGTGGTTGCCATCGAGACAGTTTGTTCGAGTTTCCCATCGGAATTGAGCCTGAATTTTCTGGTGATCTAAAAAAAAGGGCGGGGTGGAAGAAAAGTAATAAAGAAATCAAGCAAAGAGCACCCACAGGCTGAATTCCTGCAGCTAGGAGGGAGTTCAGTGCCATACATGGAGAGATCTCAACAGGCAACACCGTCCCCATCCCTGCACCCAGGCAGACCATGAGACTGCTTGTGCTGCACTGAACCTCAAGAGAGATTGCAAAATTAAAGCCATGAAGTCCAGCATCAGTCAATAATGTGTTTACTGCAATAAAAGCAGAGCAATAAAAGCAGAGTCTTATCTCCTGAGCGCCACACCTCACTTGTCATCCTTCAAAAACTGCAGACAAGGCACTTGGCTCATGTGTAAACACAGCAAAGAGGAAGCAAGATGCCAGTACATATTCCCAGTTTAACCTTGTGGTCTTTCTCAGCTGCTGTCAGCCAAGACAATGCCCTGTGTGACAGCTCAGGTTCCAGAGGTGACCTCAGCATGCTACACTAACTCCAGCAATGCCTCCTTACTCACAGCTGAACATACCCCAAACTGCCACTCTATCCAAAAGGTCAAAACCCAAGAGTGGAGCTGACAGCAAGTGCCAGCCCTGCCAAGCAGCCACAGATGGAAAGAGAGCCCAAGGCAGCTTGTGAGCATCCTAAAAAGCAAACAAGCAAGGTTTGTAAAGACAAGGTAGAGCTCCAGACAAAGGCAGGTGATCCTGATCAGGTCAATACTGGACACAGCTGTGGACACTCCCACACCGCAATCCAGAGGACCAGCATGAAGTAAGCCCAACGGTATACAGGGCATTTAGACAAGACTTTCCTGCTCCTAAGGAAGTAATGTGAAGTTCCTAAGGAAGTACTGGGTACTTCCGGGGACAGGATTCTGGGCTGGCTAGTCTGATTCAGCACATTAGTTCTCAACCATCCCTCTTGGGCTCATAATGCATGAAATGCCTTCCAAAGGTGTCACAGAAAGGATAAGCTAGGATGCCACACAGTATTTTTCCAATGGCAATCTGTAATTGAAGCTTGTTAAATCGACCCATGCTCTCTATCAGACAATTTCTGGGGCTGGCAATACTATGGGAGCATGCACACTCACCTGTTCTACATGGGGCTTCTTGGCAAAGGAGATTCTGGCTATGGAGTGAGAAGCTATAGAAAGCTCTTGTCCGTTCACCTCCCCTTCCTCTATCTCCACCAGACCTAGTGGGAAGCAAGGTCACACATAATTAGGCTGCAAAATTTACTCTACAGTGGCAGAGTAATTAGGGTATGCACCACCACTCTCCCCGAAGAAGGGTTTTATTTGGCCTAGCACATTTATCAACTTATATCCATGCAACGTCAGGCATGTAATGCTGCTCAGGAAAATCCAGCCAACCAGGCTTGCTCCATACATAGCATTGCAGCTGGCACTTTTTCCTCCAGCAACTGTTCTGGAGATACACATTTAAGCATGAACTGGATTTTAACATACTTTTGCCTGTAGTAATTTAGATGTGGTTCTCTCTCATTCAGACTCTGTGAGGTATGTAACATGTACTGGGACATCACATCCAGCCAGTAGGGAGGACTCTAGTTTCAGAGCTAATTAAAAAAAGACTGCGCTGAGATCACTCTTCAAGATTATTTGAGAAGCTCTCCTGCTGCAGAGGTTCTCAGTGGTGGAACAGCCTGGGTTCCTCTAATAGAGAACCTGCTAGGTTAGTCACAACAAACAATCCTGGATGGAGAAGCTGCAAAGGGGTTTTAAAACCACTACTACCCAACAAGCTCTGCCCGAGGGAATCAAATATGGCAAGTGCTGACAAGGGTAACAACAATTGAAGAGGGATGTTAAACCTGACCATGGTTAGAAGGAGCAGATGGCCAAACCCAACCCTAGCAATAGGATGATTCTAGACCCAGGAGCTCCTCAAACCACCTTTCTGTTTCTCCCATAGGGTCAGCTGGGGTCAGCTCAGGAGATTAGTGAGAACAAAGCATCTTACCTGTACATGTTTCCCCCATCTCCCCACAAACAGACCCTAGGATGCTACAAAGCACCTTCAGGCTGCAATTCTCATTACAGAGTTGCAATGCTATGTTTTACAAAGCTATGACTGCAAATACCAACTATCATTTGAAGAAGGATATCCCTGGAGTGCCCTACATGAGTGGTATTTTGACTTGCAGTCCTTTCCTGTCACAAAATGTTAAAAGGCATGCTGTTTGGGCAAAGCCAGCCTTCGAAACTCAGTGCTTTTGACAAATGCCCATTTATAAATTTGTTTTCACAGCACAGCAGCACCACTGCTCTTTGGCGCTGAACCCACAGTGAAAATAAATGAAACAAAACTGAGGGGCGTAATAATTTTCTGGAGAAATGATGAAAGGGCACAGCAGGGAAAATACCTCTTCTTTTGCCCAACAAGGCTCTCAGGTACATACCTGTGTTCTGGGCACTGATGAAGGCAACCTTATTAGTGTCAGGTTTGAGGCGAATGAATCCACATTCCTGGTGCATGGGCTTCCTGGTGTCTGGATGGAAGGCGTTAAACCTGAGGGGAAATCAGAACACAAAACCTGCTGTTTGTTGCACTGAGACAAAAAAAACAGTGTTTGGCTTGGTTTCATCTCAGATTTTTAATTAGACACCTGGTTGTGGGCAGTAAGGGAGCAGACTTATTTCCCCCACCTTCAGACCTTCAGAAAGAAGAAAAGGTCAGCTCAGATTCTTACATAGTTTTCAAAAGACCTTAGAGCTTTCTGTTTGATGTGGCTTATGTTATATTATACATCATGCGTGGTCATATATGACACCTGTGCTACAGCATTCCTGAGTCTAAGCAGGTAACAATTCAACAGGAGCTTAAATACAAGAGCAAGCCAGGTATCTATAGAAGGTAGTGGACTATCCTATTGGTGTGTGTTTGTCCTGGGCTAATCTCTCTCTCATTTTGTAATATTTTTCATCCAATTTCCCACTCTTCCACAGTCTTCCACAAGAAAGGAGGCCAAGGCAACCTCAGAGCTGCTGCTGCTAAAGCTGCAGACAGAACTCCCTATGACAGCACCTACTGTGTGTGCCTGTCACACAATTGGAATGTGGCCACTGGAAACAGAGCTGATACCAGTTCCCTTGGCCACCATGACCTGTCCTGGGACTGAGAACATGCTGTGTGGTGCCACCTGTCACCCCAAGGGGCTTGCCCAGGCACTGGCCCATGGAAAACTGAAGCATCCTATCCCATTAAATAAAAATTTGAACTTTTCTCAGTTTTTCACAACGGTAAAAACTGAGGACCACAGTTTGACATGGACAAGCACAGCAGCTATCCTACAGCTCCTTTCTTTACTGCAGCTGTAATGCTATCACTTGAGAACCCATCTCTCATCAGACACTATAAGCCAGCACGAACAAGAGTGGTGGCTTTCTCTGGCCACGAAGACAGCACATCATTTGGCCAACACATGCACCCAACAGACATCACAAGAACCATTGTTCTTTCAAAGGCAGCTATATAATTTACACAAACAGAAGCAATGTTCATGATGGGGCCATCCTTGATACCAACAAGTTACTCTCACCTGTTCCAGCCACATTCATTTCACCCTGGTCTACCTCTCATAGCATAACCCTCACACCAGGCAAGCCATGAGAAGAGTACTCTGCACTACAGCCACCGTCCTGCTCCTGCACTTGTGTGCCTCTGAGCAAGTTCTCAGGCTTGAGTTCATTGCTGAAAAGCCCCATAGAAGCTCACTGTACTCCTAGGCAAGTGAATCTGCAGTGGTTGAGGGTGTGCAGTACTGGATATGTCGCAACAGCATGCCAATTAATCACAAGTTTTAAAGGCAAATTAAAGTCAGACAGTGCAGCTGCCTATCATGACATGGCCTCATTTGGAAGGTGTAAACTTACTCTCCCACTGGAAAAGACACAAAACCAACAATCCTCACCAGAGCCATGCCTGCTCAAACCAAAAATCCAACACAGACAGACACCCAGACTTACGAGAAGTTGAGCATGGGCTGCCCCACGTGAGAGATGTGCACTTCTTCCAGGTACTGGAAAGGCTTCATAGTTGGAAAGGTGCCATCTCCTGGTGGATCTGACAGCCAGGTGCCCAGCATCCAGGACAGGGGTTCCATCACAGGATTCAGCTGGGGAGTCTCTGGGGAGGAAGAAGAAAGAAAATTCAGGGGGGGTTGCTGTCAGCTGCTTATGAATGGGGGGAGGTGACCAGAAGATGCCTCAGCAATGGTCCAACAGCAGCAAGGCTTTTCTCTAGGGCGGCACCAGCTCCAAGGGATATGGGAAACACCAATCTGCCACAGAAAGCAGGTCTGTTTTCAAACCTGATCTTGGCCTTACAGTCTTATGGGTGACCCATTTATGAGCTGCCACTGGAGCCTGATCTGTAGAACAAGCCTCCTCCCATCTACACGCAAAGTAAGAGAAGACAGAAATCTTGGCATAAGCAAATGTCACAAAATAACAACTCAGTCTCTAATGGTCTGGCCTGATTTTTCTCAAGCACCGAGCATGAACCATTCCTGTTTGTTTCAAACACCAAGGAATTGGGGTTGTTCAGCCTGGAGAAGAAAGGGCTTAGGGGGTACCTCAGAGTACCTTCTCAATACCTGAAGGGGGTCTACAGAAAGGCTGGGGTAGGACTTTTTAATAGGAGACGTGTTGAAAGGACTAGGAATAATGGATATGAATTGGAAGAGGGGAGATTTAGGCTGGAGAGAAGGAAGAAGTTCTTTCCTATGAGGGTGGTGAGACACTGGAACAGGCTGCCCAGAGAGGTTGTGAATGCCCCCTTAATCCCTGAAAGTATTTAAGGCCAGGTGAATGAGGCGCTCAGCAACTGGGTCTAGTGGGAGGTATCCCTGCCTATGGCAGGGAGGTTGGAACTGGATGATCTTTGAGGTTACTCTTAAGCCACACCATTCTATGAAATGAGTCCTCACTTCAGAGGTAAAAGAAAATCAGGCTGCATACATACTCAAGATCAAAGTTTGGCTGTAATGTTTCTTAAGAGTCTAATAACGATCTGAACTTGTACAGAGGAGACAGAGATGCTCAGCAGTTGTTCTTCTTAGGCTCAGGATTAAGGCTAAATAAAATGTAGAAAGACCAGGGGGCCTACAAGTTAAAATGTAAATGTAAAGCTTTTTCCCTTTGTCATTGCATTTAATAAGAAGCACTGAGGTCTGACTCTAACTAAGCACCGTAGAAGAGATTTGGTAAACAACAGTTGGGCATTTTGTTGTAATGTCAGAGGGTATGAGCTAAAAAACCCAAATATGTCTGAGAAATGGGGACAGATAATTTACCACATATGCATTTCCATAAGGCAGGGAAAGAAATGCAGCAGCCACGTGATCTCAAGGAAGACTAGTACCAACAGAAATGAGGTGGCCACTGTTCTAGGTTAGATATGTTATGTAGACAAGTAGAGCTGAAGTATACTTAAAGCATCTCCTCCTCCCAGTCATGGGAAAAATTACTCACAGGGGTAGGGTGGGAGGTTCAAGGGGGTTGTTTTCCACACCCGTCAGTATCACCCGATACAAGAACAAGCTATGTGTCTGGCTGGTCTAAAAAGCACAGACTCAGCTGTAGGCAGAAATTATGATCTAAAAGGTTATGCTGCTAGTAAAAATGTGCCTGACCGGTCTAAGCATCACGGTGTTCAGTCCTAAATGCCAGAAGAAAGAATGGAGTCTGCACCTGGAATGCCAAAGCAGGGAGAACAGAACTATAAGAAGAAAATTACCACCTATATATAATCATCTACAGCTTTAGAAAGCCAGACAGTGAGTAAGCAATAGGTTGCTAATTATTTGTCTTTATCCTGAAGTATTTTGCAAGCAAGGCAACAGGAGAAAACATGAGAGCTCACTATCAAATAGATGATAAACATCTAAAGCACCAGAAGCTGACTCTTAGACAGCTTGTGTGCTCACCAGCAGCTTACCCAGGAGTTAAGGGGTTCCTACAATCTATACAGCAGTCTCATGGTACCAGGCAGTATTTCATTGTACTTACCTTCCACTGATGCAACATTATTTTCTGCTGCAAGAACCTTAGCACAGCAATGACCAATGAAAGTCCAAAACAACTGCTACAAGAAACTCCACACTTCTACACTGCATCTGAGGAACCAGTTTTCCTGTTTACTTCCATGTTGAGAACACAAGGTTTGTCAATCAAGGAGTACTGCTACCCTATCCAACTGCCATTCACCTTTCACATGTAGCATTTCTTCCCCAGCTTTTTGCAGGTTCATACTCCCACCCTAGAAGGGAAGAGCAAAGTTTCGGAAAGGATGGAAGAGGCTGGAGCCTGGGCTGCTGCTGCTGCCCTCTCCTGTGTCAGGAAGATGTAACAAAGCCTAAGAGATGGATGGTTTGTGTCTCCAGAGTTCTTGTAATAGCATGCTTCATTTTCTTCTGCTTGCCAGCCTCACAGCATTTCAGAAAAGCAGCACCAAAATGAGAGATGAATTAAAAAAAACCCAAACAAACAAAAAGGAAGGGGTCTGGGGATGGCTTTAGCCATTCTCACTCTTTAAATTCAGTTATAAACCAAGAAAAGGCAACTGATTGTTTCCAACACTCACAGCTTGACCCAATACCCTTCTGTGAAGCATCCAGCCTGGCTGGAGCTGCCTGACCAGGCAACTCAGTCTCACTTCAAAGAGATGGACTTCCAGCCAGTTGCAAAGTGGAAACGTAAATGCTTATCCTGAAGTCTACAGCATCTGAGCAAACAATATACCGAAGTAACAATTATTATTTTTCCCAACTGCCTGGCTGGTAGCGAAGCCAAGGTGAGTTTTTTTAGTTCTCATGCAGAAGTGCTGGTAGGAATGAGGACCAGAGACTTGGTAAAGTGCAGGATAGCAAATGCATCTTGATGGCATCTATGTGGCATTCCTTACCTGTCACATTGCTCTCTGACTCATGGACTAAGTCCTTTCTTTTCCCCTGGCAGCCCTCCCATGCAAGAGGGCTGAGCAGAGACTGGAAAAGCGAGAGTGGGGAGACAGACGGGGGAGAGACTGATTGAATGCATCAGAGGGAAAAGAAAAATTGGTGATTTAAAAATAAATTTACTTCTTATCTTGTGGCTGGGGTGGGTAAGTGCAAGACTATAGAGGCAATAGAAAGCAGAGTTTAAAGAAGAAAGTATCTGTCTGCACAGCTGCTTTGTTTCTAACAACAGGTTTATAGCTGCAATCATTGTTGAGAGGAATTTCAATGAATGTGTGTGTATTTCTCTTTTTAAAGATCTAAATAAACTTTTACAAAAAACCTGCTACTGTGACTGAAAATGTATGATGACATCAAGAATACAAACCATGTCTAAGAATCTGCAGCACAAGAGACATTGGCCACTTTTCTGCATTTTTAAAGCTCCATTCTCAGATGGGGTCCTCTTGCTCCTGCTTCTCTTGCATTCACACATAGAGTTTCTCTCTTATTTAATAACAGGGATGCTGACACTACCAACAAGGGCATTCATAGAATAGAATCATAGAATAGTTTGGGTTGGAAGGGACTTTAAGGATCATCTAGTTCCAACCCCCCTGCCATGAGCAGGGACACCTCCCACTACAGCAGGTTGCTCAGTGTCTCATCCAGCCTGGCCTTAAAACACCTTCAGGAATTAAGGGGGCATCCACAACCTCTCTAGGCAACCTATTCTAGTGTTTCACTACCCTCACAGCAAAGAATTTCTTTCTTATCTCCAGCCTAAATCTCCCCTCTTCCAATTTGCATCCATTCCTCCTAGTCCTGTCATCCTGGACTCTATTCAAAAGTCCTACCCCAGCCTTTCTGTAGGTTCCCTTCAGGCACTGAGAAGCTACTATGGGGTCTCCCCTGAGCCTTCTCTTCACCAAGCTGAACAACCCCAACTCCTTCAGCCTGTCTTCACAAGGAACTTGCTCCAGCCCTTTGATCATCTTTGTGGCCCTCTGCTGGACCTGCTCCAACAGCTCAATGTCCTTCTTATGATGAGGACTCCAGAACTGAACACAATACTCCAGGTGGGAGCAGGAAGAAGCAGGAAAGTTCAATGAGGAAGGGAGTATCAGCAGGTGAGTGACAGAATGAAGGGCACTTTTTGGAAAAGCCCCAGGAAAATTCCCATTTTTTTCAGGGAGTCAAGAATGTGTGGAGTCAAAGTGTATTAAAAAAGAAATCTGGTGGGCAGAGAGGGAGGTGCCTGCATCTATCTCGTCCTCAGAAATACTTTGGTTAGTGTCTCACAGCAATTGCTTCTCCCTAACAGATGATACAGTTTCTTGGAGCTACTATGGATGCAGCATCTTCAAGATGTTCCTTTATAAATCCAGCTGTCACAAGCTACAATGCTCACAAAGTTGGGAGACAAGGCCCACAGGCACACAAGCAACCTGATCCCCTAGGACCCTCCTCTTAAGGAAGCCACTTGGGCTAGAACTGCTATGTCTTGGGCACATGAGTCAGCTCCATTTCACCATCTGACCCCACTTCACCCTGTGAACTTCTGAATGGACTGTTTCCACATCTTCTCCATTCACAGAGGAGTTAGAGTCAAATCCCTTCCTGCATTGTAAGAGAATGGGACTGCAACCATGTGGGAGACAGAGAAACCAGACAAAGCAGCTGGACAACCCCCTCGGGCCGTGTTTACGCAGGCTTCAGCCAGCCTGGCTGTTAAGTGGGATCCCTGGCAGAGAAAGCTACACTGGCACAAATTCTGACCCAGCTTTTATCAGTGGAACAAAAAACAAAGCAACTCAGACAGCACCTTCTCAGTGTTCAAAGCACATCGACAGCTGGGCAGCCTCCTGCAGTTCTTTCTTCATGTGTGAGGCTTACCAGATTCAAATCACCACCAAGGTCCTGGTAATTAAAGAGCAACCTTGTTCAGTGCAACTTTTCCATATTTAAGTACAGAAGGGGGCTTTGTACTCTGCTGCCCTTCTCCTTTAAGCAGTATACTGATGCTCCCCAACCAGTATTCCCAGCACTGGCACACTCTAGTTCCATCTCTGCTCTAAGAAGCTGGGAATGTGGTTATTTTCAATAATGCTTATCCTACAGTTTATCTTAGTAAATAATTTAATGACAATGCTCCAATGTGTTACTGCCTCTGTTTCAAAATGCTCCAGTGTCTGTAGTGGCTACCAGAGCTCCCTGGATGTTTGTAATACTACAGACTATGGAGAGAAATCTGAACATCCTATCTGAGCTCACCTCAATATGCTGTGCTTTCTCTCAAGTTTTGGGTTTTTTTTGTTAGCATTTTCATTACTCCCTAGTTGCAGGCTGGTTTTCTGTTGTGAGTCATTGCCAATTCAGTGCTTTAATGCACGAGCTATGGAAGCTTTTATGAAAAAGTACCTCTAGAAAGAAAACAAGAGTGAAAAATAAAATAGAAAAGCAACGGCAGAGAGAGAAGTCTTGTTTTACTCCCTTTCCAATCACATTTCTCTCTGCAGGGATGGTGAAAGAGCCACATTCTGAATTTGCCATGTCTCTGGCTGGTGCCTGCTCCCATGCAGGGCAGGAGGCAGGTGACAAAGAATCACAGAATAGTTTGGATTAGAAGGGACCTTAAAGATCCTCTAGTTCCAACTCCCATCTGCTCAGGCCATGGGTGCTCTGAAGCCTCATCAGCCCATCTCATGATGCCTTCTGCCACAGGTCCAGCCCTGCTCCTAACCTCTGCGCACATATTCCTGCTCCTTATCTCACCTCTCCCTTACTTTACAGCCCTCTTGTTATTTGAAACACCCACTTACTCTAGGGAGCAGCTTTCTGCTTTTCCTGTTTGCATCCTGAGCATGAGAGGAAAAAAAAAATCATAAATAGTACCTGTCATCCCAGAATAAAAGCATTTTTCCTTCAAAAATTACTATCCTAATTTGGAAATGCAGGTGCTATTTTCTGAAGAGAGCGGACAGGTTGGAAGGGATCTTTTCGACTATCAAGTCCAACTGTCAACCCAACTCCGACAAGAACCAACACTAAACCATAGCTCTAAGCTCTGTGTCTGCCCAGCTCTTAAATCCTTCCAGGGATGGTGCCCCAGCCCCATCACTAGGCAGCTTGTTCCAGTGCTTGATAATGCTTTCAGTGTAGAAGGTACTTCTGTGAGAGCAATTCCAGCAGTTACCTTCAGACCTATCCTAAGCTCCCAGTTCCTGTGCAGCAGCCAGGCTAGCAGTGCTGGCCCTGATAGAGGCAATTTTTCCCCAAACTGAGCCCCAAAAATACCTCCATGACCCATTACAGCCATTTCATTTTGAAGTTACGAAGCTCATTTTGAACACATCCAGTGATAGGGTCCTGCTGCTTTTCACATCCTGCTTGGACAGAAGAAAGTGCAGCATCTCACATCCTTGCTCAGCCCCACTTCTCTCTACTTGTTTTTGGCAGCACAGACAAAACCCTCTTGCTGCCCTGAAGGGAATCACCAACTCAGGCCCCTAAGACTGGGCACTGAGATCCCAACTTGACACAACACTAGACATTTAATGCTTTGAGTCCTCTTCCTCACCCTCAAAGTTCACCAGCTCTGCTTCAATCGCACATTAAAAGTATTACATACAACAGCACTTTACACTGGCTATGCACAAGTACTGAAAAACAAATCAAAGCTGGAAGGAAAAACTATTTCCTACAGATTGTCAGCAAAACTCTAATAATTTTTCACACAGATCCATCTTGCAAACTCTCTGGCCTTTAATACAATCTCAGTGGGAGCAGACACAGAGTTTGGAGGAGGCTCCACACATGTTGAGGTGGCTGAGTTCTAAGAATCTCACCTCTCTGCCAAACGCAGATACTCAGTCCCATCCAACCATACCTTCATTTGCTCCTCTGCTAGCCATAGATTGCAGTTGTTCTCCTACTCCTGCTTTAGCCTTCTAACCCCATCTGCTCACTAGAAAACCTTCGGTGAAGGGGTAGCAAGATGGCAATAAGGGAAGTGAGCTTGTGATGAGGTAAGAGAGTTAGTCCCACTGCCTGCTGGGAGATGTAGTTTTAGGGACAGAAAAAAAGGGTGCTAAGAGAAGGTGAATCCTGTGAAAAGGAGCAGCTTAGATCTCCTCTCTCTGCCAGCACTAGGGGTGTATGATGTAGCAGAGCTGTGAAACTTTCAAGCAGAATAAGATGGTCAGATAGCACTCTTGTGTTGCAGGAGAGCACTGTCAGAACAGCCTCTCCTTCCTCAGGACACTGGATTCATATTTGCTTGTTGGCCTTACTTAATTTCCAAGAATCATTGAATTATCTAGGTTAGAGGGACCTTGAAGATCACAAAGTCCCATATTAACTCATCACTGCCAAAACCTCCCCTAAGCTATGTCCCTTAGCACCACATCTACATGTCTTCTGAATACTTCCAGAGATGGTGATTCCACCACTTTCCTGGGCAGCCTGTTCCATGAAGAAATTGCTCCTAGTATCTATCCTAAACCTTTCCTGCCACAACTGTAGCACACTTCTCCCAGTTCATCCTGTTGTTCTCTAGAAGATTAATCTAACCTTCTTCTGCCTGGTGCCTAACTGTGCTCCTCTCCTGGTAGTGCTCCTCAACACCTGGTCCACAGACCTCAGAAGACACCCATGAAACAGAAGAAAACATCTCCCTACCAAACAAGTGAACAAATTCAAAAGTTTAGCATGGAAAATGTCACTAGGGCAGCTGCGCAGGAACAGCGCAGAGCTGTTCCCAAAAACAGTTAGTCACTGTCCCTGTTAAGACAGGCTGGGGAGCATGGCTGCAACAGCCAGAGCCTGCTGGTGGCCAAACTCACTCAACTGAGTCACCGATCCTCAAGTATGGCTGGCAGAGCCTGCTCATGCAGCACTTCTGCAAGAACCTGCTCTTTCCAGCTGCCTGCAGTTTGGGTACCGTCAGCAGAAATTCACTTGTCTCACTGGAAGAAAACATCAGTCAGGAACTGATAATAAAATTTAAGTTCTGTTTCATAGCTGGGGGCCTAAAGCTCATTTTTCTGATTGTGAATGTCAGGCTGAGGCAAAGGGAAGTCCTGCAGCACGTGGAGCTGGGATGCAGACCCCTAAAAACCTGCATGGTCAGTCACAGAATCACAGAGTATCCGGGACTGGAAGGGACCTCAAGAGATCATCTAGTCCCATCCCCCTGCTGGAGCAGGAACATCCAGATGAGGTCACACAGGAAGGTATCCAGGTGGGGTTTGAATGTTTCCAGAGGAGGAGATCCCACACCATCTCTGGGCAGCCTGTGCCATTGTTCTCTCACCCTGACAAAGGTTCTTCTCCTATTTCTGTGGAAACTCCTGTGTTCCAGCTTGCACCCACGGCTCCTTGTCCTATCATTGGAGGTCACTGAGAAAAGCCTGGCTACATCGTCCTGACACTCACCTTTTACATATTAATAAACATGAATTAGGTCACCCCTCATTCTCCTCCAAGCTAAAGAGACCCAGATCTCTCAGCCTTTCCTCAGAAGGGAGATTCTCCAATCCCTTCATCATCTCTGTGTCTCTGTGCAGGACTCTCTCAAGCAGTTCCCTGTCCTTCGTGAACTGAGGGTCCCAGTCCAGTCACTTACTTTACTTACACTCCCCACCCCCAAGGCACAGCCTCTGGAAGAAAAAAAAATACATGCAGGCTCAGGTTCACAGGTTGTAACATCACCTTAACTCCACCTCATATGATTTAGGACAACTAAAATGTAGCTATATTAACCTAATATTTCACCTGTCTGTATTTTTATAAATACCAAAAAGTCCCTCTTAATTCAGCTTTGTATTACATTTAAGACTTAAATATTGTCTAAGCATAAAGCAGACTGCCTGGCAGCATCAGCTGTCCTGGATCTAGTATTTTGAGTGACATAAGCTATTACTATGCACACAAAAAAGGCAATGCAAGGCAGAAAAGTACCAAGATTAAGCTAAAAAGAAAAAAAATTAAGGCACCAAGAAGTCCTTTAAAAAAGTCACCAGCCCAAAGGTTGCCAAAGAACTTCCCACTGTACCTCACTATAGTTGTCACATACTGATCTTCAGACAGCAGTCCAGGTAACAGACTCAATTCATTGGAAAAAAAAATAAGAAAAAGTTTTTCTCCCTTAGAAAGTAGAATACATAATTCTTATGTGGTTATTTATTATATTGTCTCAAAGACATAAGAACATCCATCTAAGAAAAGAACAGGAAAATCTAAGTGCTTTCTAGAAT
>VZTY01029257.1:125655-213959 GCA_013400935.1 Turnix velox
GGCGCTGGGGTGCGCGGAGCCGGTGCCCGGCGCTGAGCGGAAACAAAGGGCAGCCGCCTCCCGCTCAGGGCTCGGCGGGGAAAGCGTCGCGGCAGCGACGAGAGGCCGCCACCAGCCCGTCCGGAGAGAACCCGCGAGATGAGGGAGGCCCCGGGCGCCGCGGCACCTGCTCAGGCGGCGACTCTTACCTGTGGAAGGAGACCCGGTGCGCCTTCCCCTGCCGGTTGGAGCAGTTGACGGCGGCGCAGGAGATCACCATCTCCACCCGCCCGCCGGCCGGGCCCGCCCCGGCCCCCACCCGCCGGCCCGAGCTGCCGCCAGCCGTACAGCAAAATGGCGGTGGCAGGTCACCGCGGCCGCCCCTCCACCGCTGGGGAAGGGGTTTCTGTACGGCAATGCTGTCAATCAAGATGGCGCACACCGTGCAGCCGCCGTCATTTTGACCAAGGTACCTCCGTATAGGGTCGACGGTGAGGGGTGAACGGGAAAGGAGGAGAGAGTCGCTTGCCCCCTCGGCACTGCAGAGCGGCCTTCGCCCTAAGAGCCGCCGGACCCGTCTCCGAGAGGGGTGAAGGGGTAAAACACAAACACGCACGCACGCACACACCCTTCCCCACACAACCCAGGGAAGAGGCCGGGACTAGGGCGGCTCCGTACAGCACGATGGCGGCGCCGGTGCGTCAGAACTGCTCTGGAAGAACTCGTCACGTGTGACTCTAGCCGGCACCACGCGGGACGAGCAGAGCTTTCCCACTCTGCCACAGCACGCTCCTCTGCCCTCTCGGAGTCTATCCCCCTCCCCGCGCTATCACTCCGTACAGCAAAATGGCGGCCCGCGTGCGCGCGGAGGAAGCCGTCCCGAGCGGCGCGGAGTGACGAGCGTCAGCGTCAGCCAATCACCGCCGAGCTGGGCGGGCAGCGGCGCTCCCATTTGCCGGGAGCCGCCATCGCGCCAGCGGTCGCGTCGGGACGTATGTGTCGGCGGAGACGGCAGCGACCGCAGCCCTCGGCGGGGCCGCCGCTATGGACGCAGGTGGGTGGCGGCGGCCCTCTTCTGTGTCGCGGCCGAGGCTAGTCATTTGCCACCTCGGGAGCCCGCGGCCCGACGGCCTTTGGAGGCCTTTGGCTGCCTTTGGCTTTTCCGGGGCGGCCGAGAGTGGTGCGGCCTCCCCTGTCGCCGTCTAGTGCGGTGAGGGGCCTGGCTGCTTGCTTCACCAGTGGGTGGACACGGTGGTAGGGATGGCCCCTCCGGTGCCGGCCGCTGTCAGCGGGGAGGTGGATCCCTCCCTCTCTAAGCTCTCGCTCCTGGGCGCCGTTCGGCAGTTGCCCCAAGCAGCGAAGGCAGCGGCAGGGTGGCGACCCCGTGCCCGAGGGATGAGAGGCCCCTTCCCATAGGGGTGCTGTGGAGAGTCCGCCCTAGTGCGGGAGTAGGAAAGAGAGGAGTGTGTTAGTGCTGTAACCGCGGCAGTGACGGCTTCCAAGCCCTCTCTGCAGAAATAGATCTTGTTCCATAACAACCGGCGTGTGGGCTCCTCCTCCGTCCGGGAAGAGCGCGTCTGTGTGTGTCCGTGGGGGGAACCTGCAGCTCCTGGGCCCTCCAGACTGCTCTTTGGGCTTCTTTCTTCCTCCTCTGCAACCTCTGCTGTTGTCACTGTTGGTTGCGGCCTCACTTTCTGGTGCCTCCTTGCGAGTCGTACCACCCAGTCTCAGGTTCTGTCATGTGAGTTTGCACAACCTGAACTGGAGGATGTGTTTGCTTTCACTTTGTTGAAGAGTTTTGAAAAAGAGGGAAAACCTCTCGGAGACAGACAGGAAGGTGGCATCTCCTCCATGTGGAGATGTGCCTCTGGGCTAGGAGAGCTCAAGCCCCTTGGTGCCCAGCCCTGCTCCTGAGGTCGTCGGAGACCTGGTGGCCAGATTTTGGACTGTTGACTCCGGGCTTCCAAGAGAGCACCGTTCTTAAATTGACTGACTTTCCTCCCTGGCTGTCTCTTAACTTCTTATTGCTGCTTAGGTAATCAGGTTTTGTCTTGTTTCAAAGAGCTTAAGGAAAACAAGTGTTTCATCTTTCATTTGCAAGGGCCAGAAATAAGGGTTCTGGTTGTTCTTAGGTTATCTGTATTCTAATAGTTTTTCAGCCATGAACTTTACTAACACAGTGACTCTCCCTTCCCTTCCTGATTTTCTTTTGAAATATTCTTTATCTTGAATGATGTTCCTTTGCCAACTGGGTTTCTGTCCCATTTCTCATTCCTTTGTGGTAGCGTTAATTGGAGGGTGAAAGACTTAGGGAGAATGTGTCTCACTCCCAAACAAACACTCCCAGCATCTTTGCAGGCAAGGAGAAGCCCAGGAAGCAATTTGGGGAGCAAGTTACTGCAAAGCCTGGTTTTTCATCAGTGTAATGCTCCAAATCTCTGCTTCAGTATGTTGTATTAAAAGTTTTTTCAGCAAATCATGGATAAGCTGTAATGAAAGACGATTAATGCTACAGCGTACTTCATCTGTTTTGCTGTGCACAGGGTAGGGAAAATAATGATCTATCTGTTTGAATCATGGAAATTTTGGCTTCTTTTTGTTTGTTATTGAAGTTGACAAATAAAAACATGGCAATGCTTTTGGTGAAGCAGGTCAAATTAGTGGTTGTTAACGACCTGATTCGTGCCATAAGCTCTTCTTTTGCCTTCAGCTTCCCCATGCCTGGCTGCACTTCTGCCTTTGTTTATAGGATCATAGAATGGTCTGGGTTGGAAAGAACCTTAAAGGTCATCTAGTTCCAAACCCGCTGCCGTGGGAACTTATTCAAAGCTGGACTTAGGTTTTTGTGTCAACTTAAGAATGTAAGAAGGGAAGCAAGTTTTTACGCTCTCCACCCTAATTCTGTGTATTGAGACAGTTCTTGGTCTGTGTCAAGATGCTGTATTGCTTTTCACTAATCTTGTGTGTGTTATGAGTGGGAGAACTGGTATTGAAAGTCCTGGTACCTGCTGGGAGCATCAAGGGTTGGTTCTTTGTGTTTCATGGGAGGCAGGGTTTTGTGATGTGGCCTGTTAAAATGGAATAGATGGAACCACATGCACACAGAAGTGGAGAAGAACTCAAATGCTCAGGCTTAAAGTTGCTGTTTAATGTGGATCTAGTTTGAGTAACTTTACCTAAGCTCTTTTAATATAGGTGTTTTCTTCATTGGCAAATACAAAGGCCTTTTCTGTCAGGGCATTCTGGAGAGTGTGTGAGGTGAGAAGGTGTTGTGGGACAGACCCTGCAGGGATCCAGCATGTCTGAAGCTCCAGGAAAGGGAGGTTGCCTTCCCGAGGGTGTGCTTTGCAGGGCTGAAGCTCTTGGCTTTTTAACTTTTTTTTTTTTAACTTTTCCACTATGTGTGGAAAGAAGTTGAAGTGTGTGATAGATGCTCTTTTTTTTCTGCAAAGGCTGCTGCTCTGCTGTTCTCAGATGCTCAGAGGTCAGTATTTAAAATAGATTGAGGGCTTCTTGAAGGTGAAGTTTTGGAGTGCTGACTGAGAAGTTTGCTGATCTTGCCCAGCTTCTGCAGGTCAGGAGGGAGCATCTTCCAAATAGGATTTCCGCTTAGTGAACTTATTTATTTTCAGACTCTTTGCCACTGCAAAGAAGAGGACAGCTCCTAAACAAGTTGTACCACTCTTTGTACCCCCACCTGACTTTTTTGGGTCCCACTGTCACATATTTATTACATCATGGGAACAGCACAGTGAATGTCGTTTTGGAAAAGTGCCAGGTTTTAGGAAGGGCGATGTTTGAAAAGGAAATGCTTGGTGGCTTCACACCTCATGGTGGTTTGTTTCTCCTCTTGTGAAATTATTGCTGCTCCTCCTTCTGAAGGTGAAACTACCTTCTACCTTTTCAAGGGGCATTTATTTTCCTCCATAAAATCACCACATGCGCTAATGTCTGATTGCATCTTCTGGATGTGCCATTGGATGTGCTACAGGACCTTTGCATGGTGTGGGGTGTTCAGCTAAGGGACCAGAGCCCTCAACACAAGAAGGACATTGAGCTGTTGGAGCGGCTCCAGAGGAGGCCACGAAGATGATGAGAGGGCTGGAGTACCTTCCTTCTGAGGACAGGCTGAAGGAATTGGGGTTGTTCAGGCTGGAGAAGAGAAGGCTCAATAGTAGCTTCTCAATACCTGAAGGGGGCTACAGAAAGGCTGGGGTAGGACTTTTGAATAGGATATCCAATGGAAGGACTAGGAATAATGGATGTAAATTGGAAGAGGGGAGATTCAGGCTGGAGAGAAAAAAGAATTTCTTTTCTTTGAGGATGGTGAATTGCTGGAACAGGTTGCCCAGAGAGGTTGTGGATGCCTCCTCAATCCCTGGAGGCTTTTAAGGCCAGGCTGGATGAGGCATTGATCAACCTGATCTAGTGGGAGGTGTCCCTGCCCAAGGCAGGAGGGTTGGAACTGGATGATCTTTAAGCTGCCTTGCAACCCAAACCTTTCTATGATTCTATGACTCTCCTCCCAAATGAGCTGTGCTATGGTGTGTGCAGTGTTCACTGGCCCTGCTGCTCCAGCCTGGCAATCCCTCCTGCCTGCTCAGCCCTTCCTCTCCCAGCTTCCATTACAGGGGACAGGCTCCAGCGAGATCCGTGCTTTTAACCTGCCAGTTGCAAATCCAGTGCATGCCGAGGACCTGCTGCCTTGTGGAAGGTGGAACCACAGAGGATGTGATATTTGAGAAAGGGAGGAAGTGTTGCTGGGAAGGAGACAGAGGGATGGTGGATAGCAAACTAGATGGTTCAAACCAATTTCGAGTACCTTATTTCCAAATACAAACCTAGGGTAAGTCACTGGTCCATAGCGACTCCGGTTCTGCAGTTTTGTAGGGTTTTTAAAACACAAGGAGAATCTATGAAAAGTGTGTAATTTCTCTTTTCTCTTTCTAGCTACTCTTACCTATGATACACTCAGGTTCGAGTATGAAGACTTCCCTGAGACCAAAGAACCTGTTTGGATCCTTGGACGGAAATACAGTGTTTTTACAGGTATTTTATGAGCATGTTGCAACATGGAGTCACAGAATGTGCTTGGTTAGAAGGGATCTTCTAATGCCATCTAGTCCAACCCCCTGCAGTAAGTAAGGACATCCTGCACTAGATCAGGTTGCTCACAGCCTCACCAAGCCTGGCCTTGGATGTCTCCAGGCTTGATAGGGCCTCCATTACCTCTATGAGCAGCCTGTTCCAGTGTCTCCCCATCCTCCTGGGGAAGAGCTTCTTCCTCATGTCTCACCTAACCCTGCCCTACTCTAGTTTCAAACCACTGCCCCTCATCCTCTGGCTCCATGCCCTGGCAAACAGCCCCTCCCCAGCTTTCCTGCAGCCCCTTCAGGTACTGGGAGGTTGCTGTGAGAATTCCTCACAGCTTTCTCCAGCCTCAACAGCCCCAGCTCTCTGATGTCCTTGTAGCCCCTCTGGTCATCCTTGTGGCCTCCTCTGCAACTCCTCCATGCTCTTGTGCTGCAGTCTTCAGAGCTGGACACAGTACTCTGGCTGGGTTCTCACCAGAGCAGAGGAAGAGAGTCATGTCTCTCAATCTGCCTGCTGTGCTTAATGTTCTAATGCTCAGAGACTGTTAGACTTGTTCTTTGCTTTCTGATCAGCAAGCTGTCTGTTTGCGGTCAGAGCACACAGACCCTGCCTGAGTGCTGTGCTTTCCTCTCTCTGATGTCTCTGTGGGGTCTCAAATATTTTTACGTAGAAAGCTACAACTTAATGGTTACAGGGCCTTGTGTCATGGGTCTATGTTGGTTGAGTCAAAGGGATAGCTAAAGAAAAAGGCAAGGAAATTATCTTCCGCTTCATATTTTGCTTATGTTGACGGCTTCTTAAAGTTGATAGCACCTTTCTGGGGGAGGAAAAAAGCAAGTTTATTCTGGACAGCATCACTGTCCTGTTCCTCATCCAGATTGTGCCTCTCTGCGCACAAAGAGTCAGGGAGGAGCAGAGTGCTGTTGTCATTAGGGAAGGTGGGCAAGAGGTGAATTTTGCTGTGCTTGGTGTTGCCCTCACCGTTGTGTCTTTTCAGAGAAAGAAGAGATCCTGTTGGATGTGACCTCACGACTTTGGTTCACCTACAGAAAGAACTTCCCCGCTATCGGTAAAGTGGAAGGATTTTCTGGGAATGATGATAATCCAGATATCCCTGCCTAATGAAACAGTGCCCACAAGGCTAATATTAATTCATTCCTGCTGATAGGAATATAAAATTCCCTTCATCTAATTGATAGGATAGACTGATAACCACAATTCCTCATCTCCTTGGATATGAGGGGTAACAGCTATTTTAAAAAAGGACACAAGATTGAAGCTTACCTAGAAATACCCTTTCTTTGAGCAGCATGGTATTTTTGTGCTTTGTGTTTAAGTTCCTGCAGAAATCTAATGTGAAATATTATTTAATGAGGGTTCTTGAGATTGAAGCGGATTAAAGACATAGAAGCTAGAGATATGACACAAAGATGACTGCCTTTTTGAATCTACTCTGGACTACATGGGGAGGTTTTATTTGTTTGTGTGTGTTTTTTCTTCAACTACCTGAAGTGGCTGTAACACACAGGAACTGTAGTAATATGGGGGACATTTCCATCCTCAGAGGGGGATGTCTTGTTTCCTTAACATATTCTACATGATCTTTTCTGTGTTGTGGAATGTGTTTGCTGAAAGGATATCAGAAGTGATCTGAGAGCAGTTGTGTGGAATTCTGAGCCTCATCCATGTCCTCAGTGTCAACAGTATCCCTGTTGATGCAGAAAATGGATCAGGTTTGGAAAAGTGAATTCTTAGTACTGGTCTTTCTTGCTTGTTCTTTCCTTACTGGGAAGCCTTGTGTGTAACAAGACATGATGCAGTTTAATGCTTTTAAATTCACATTTGTGAGCCTTGTTTAAACACATATTTGAAATGTAAGGATTAGCATGTGTTATGGCTCACAAACATGATTGTGGTTTCTATGTAAATTATTAGAGAGCGGAGGTGTGAAGAAATCACATTTTGAGTAATTTCCCATTTACAGCATAGATTCAGTTTGTGTGTCACACAGTAGATCTTTAACCTTTTTTAGTCTTTCTTTTCCCAGCCATCCCTTTTATTGCTGGCCACTTCTCTTCGTGCTTAAATATTGTAAGCTCTTCAGAGGGTAAAGGGGAGAGTGTCTTACACTGATTTTGTAAAGCAGTATCAATTTTGAACATTTCTAGCAATTTAGGAGATGTACCAGGTTACAGAAGATAGCTGCTGACCCTCCAGAAATTGATTTAATAAGTCTATTGGATGATTTTTCTCCTTGTGCTTTTCACGTGAATTTTTTTCATGTAAGAAATTGAAAGAAAAAAGCAGCCTTAAAAAAGAAAGTGCACAGTTGAAAGACAGCTCACTTGCTCTGCTCACTCTAAATATTTTATCTATGAAGCTTGCAAGAATAGCCAGAGCTTCAGTGAAGGTCCAGCAGTTTCCTTTTGAAATTCTCTCAGGGAAATGCTTCCTCCATTATTACATAGGATGTGGGTTTTTTTGTTGCTGGGATGGTATTTTTTTGACTGTTGACATTTTATTTTTTTGGCCTGACTCTGGAATCTCATCCAGTCATAGCTGCTTATGATGTGTGAAATGCTTGTGACTGATTGTTCTGCTTAGTGAGTTGCCTCCTCAGGATGAGGATTACGAGAAATGTGTCCCTGAATTTCCCTTCCAAATTTTTGTTCTGCTTTCAGTTGGACTTAGAAAGCTTTTTTTGTTTAATTTTAAGGAATGCCATTACGTTGCTCACTGAGAACTACATTGTGTTTCTCAGCCTTGGGTATGTGAGTGAAGGGCAGTCCTTATTCCCTACCTGATTTCTAGGGTGAACCTGCTGCCTGTGCAGGCCCACAGCACTTTCATTTCTTCTCCCTCTTGGCACCGATTTACTATTTATTCCATATTTATTTTCTCTCCTTGTTCACAGGAGGAACTGGTCCCACCTCTGATACTGGCTGGGGCTGTATGTTGCGGTGTGGCCAGATGATCTTTGCTCAAGCTTTGGTCTGCAGGCATTTGGGAAGAGGTAAACCAGCACCTTACTGACTTCCAGGGCTGTGTTGCTCCAGCAACTGCAATGTTTGTAAGAACTGTAACTCAGCTGAGAATTGCTGAGGGCCTTTTTCTTCAGTTCCCTCAAGTTGAGGGCAGTTGAGAGAACAGTGAACTGGAAAACCCACTTTTTCCCTTCTTTCTGCAACTCTTCAAGGCATAACTACTGAATCTATGTAAGAGAACAGCAATGTGTTGGTTAAATCCACCGAGACCAATCACATACTAAAGTTTTCTTGAAGGGTTTTTATGTAGCTGAAATTTAAAACAATTTAGTAGACTGATTCTTATTTATAGTTCAGTTTTGCCACAATGGCCTCCCTTAATGAGACCAGTCTCCTCTTTGTGAATACTTATGTTCTTGTGCTTGACCTTGGTCTGTATGAGAATGCGGTTTTGACAGTTGTTGATGGTCACATGACAGTGATCTGAAAAATCAGGTCAGCTGATTGATGCATGTGGAAGCTTATAGCCTCTAGTTGCTAATAGTTCATAGAATGGTTTGAGTTGGAAAGGGCCTCAAAGAACATCCAGTTCCAATCCCCCTGCCATGGGCAGGGACACCTCCCACTACAGCAGGACTCGCAGTGACTCTTCCAGCCTGGCCTTAAACGCCTCCAGAGAGGGGACATCCACAACCTCTCTGGGCAACCTGTTGCAGTGTCTCACCACCCTCACAGGAAAGAATTTCTTTCTTATATCTAGCCCAAATCTCCCCTCTTCCAACTTACATCCATTCCTCCTAGTCCTGCCATTGCATATCCTATTCAAAAGTCCTACCCCAACCTTTCTGGAGCCCCACTTCAGGCCTCTTGTGTTGAGGGCTCCAGAACTGGACACAGTAACTCCAGTTGGGGTCTCACCAGGGCTGAGTAGCAAAATCACCTCCCATATATTCTCTTCTCTCTTAGACTGGAGGTGGATAAAAGGGAAGAGGCAGACAGATAATTACTTCAGTGTTCTTAATGCCTTCATTGACAAAAAGGACAGCTACTACTCCATTCATCAGATAGGTAAGTTTCTGTGTGCTGAAGAATGTGGGGATACCCAGCCTGGGTTTCTCATTAACTTAGAAGATCACTCTGTTTTGCTAGCTTAGACTAAAGGAAAGACCTCAATGAACAGGTTCAGGTAGTATATGATGCTGTGCTGCTTGTTTTCTGATGTGATGTAAAACTACTACTCCTTATTATGGATTATGATGGCTGTCAGGTTTGTGCCTAAAATGCTTTAGGCTGTATTAAGCATCCGTCTATGTATCTTAGCTGAAACCTTCCTTAGTTCCTTGCTGCTTCTTAGAATTTCTTCACTCTATCATAATCTCATTTTCCAAGATCCTGGTGAGAACAGCAACTACAAACATTCCTCTCACCAGGAGCATGTGTGGTTCCTCTCCCTCTAGGACCTTGGAAAATGAGAAGATGATAAAGTGAAGAAATTCTTAGAAGTAGCAAGGGACTAAGGAAGAGGGGTCTCTCCCAGACAACCCATTCCAGTTTTTCCTAGAGTGTGTTGACACCTATAGCTTCAGCAAAGAGAACTGCAGATTATGGGAGTGGTCCTGGTAATCAAAATCTGTTTAGTAAAATTTCTTCTGAGGTAACATTCATAGAATCACAGAACAGTTTGGGATGGAAGGAACCTCATAGCCTATCTAGTTCCACCCCCTGCCCTGGGTAGGGACACTTCCCACCAGGTTGCTCCAATCCCTTTCCAACCTGGCCTTGAACCCCACCAGCGATGGGGCAGCCACAGTTTCTCTGGACAGTTGCCTTTTGAACTTGTGTGTTACTGCCTTTTTGGGACAGGATTTGCTGAACAGTCTTTGGGGTACACTTTTCTCTCCCATCTATTAAGATACCTCATGAAAAGGTGCTGACTCAAAAATGTGTCCTATTAAATATAAACTCCAATTAGGAAGGGACATTCTGTAGATGAAATTATGTGCTAAATGTTTGGTTTGTTTTTTTTTTTTTCCTTGTGATGCAGCCCAGATGGGAGTTGGAGAAGGAAAATCCATAGGTCAGTGGTATGGACCAAACACGGTGGCACAAGTGCTCAGGTAAGTGCTGTGGTTTTGCTTTCTATCTTTCAAGCCACGTGGCAAAGTTGTTTGGCTTGTAGCGTCTCCTGCAGCTTCCATCAGCTGAAGCACAGCTCTGTGTTTTAATGCTTGGGCAAGAACTTGAACAGAGCCCTTCTGTGATTCAGGTACTGGCAAGACATGAGAGAAAACAGGTTTCAGCTTGAGGACAGCATCCAGAAATCTTTCTCTGCGTCCCACAACATGCCTGCCACTAGCACTGACTGCAACATGCAGTGGGCCAGAAGCAAGGGTTAGAGCAGATGATGGTTGCTGTGGTTGGGATCACTGCTAGCCTCCGAGTTGTCGCTGCTGATCTGACAACAGTGTCATTGTTAGAGAGTTGCCAGCCAGTCACAGCTGGAAGTCCCGTATTGGGCTTTTGCTTCATCTGATAGAGCTTTTGGCTTAGCACTTTGGATCTGGGGAGAAGGTCTGCTGACCTTTCAGATGGTAGGTAGGAGCTGCTTGGAAGGTAGTGTCAAACTTGGTTCTGGCCATAGGTAGCAAGTGTTAAAGTTCGTTGCTTGGGTTTCATGGTGACAGGTAGAGGATCATAGCAATGTTGGAGCATGGTCTGCTGTTAATATCTGGGACAAGTTGTATTTTGACAAATGTTGTCCCTTCTGTCACCATTCTTTTGTCACCTTGATAATGACAAGGTGAGCGAGAACCTCCCTAGAATAGCCCAGGATTGCTTAAAAACATGCTTTTCTGGGTCAGTTCATGTGCTTGAATTAGCTCAGGACCTAGTAGAGGTAATCGAGATACTGTAGGGAAAGTAAAAGTGACTAACTTTTAAATTTTCATCTGTTATTGGAGGTTTTTTTGGTGCTGTCTCAATTTTTGGTAGCTGGCAGCTACAGGATTTGAGCTAGAGATTGTGTCAGGGCTCCTGGTGTTTAGTAGTCACCGAGGGACAAATTCCCAGGTGTGATCCCCTTTGCAATCCTGTTAGTTCTTCTGACCATAATTACTAGTGGCAACAGAGTTTACAACTCTCATACTGGTATGAAAACTTACTGTGAAACACAATTGATGAAAGCCATTCTCTTCTCATCCAGTTTCTCCTCTGGTGCACCACCATCATTGTTTTGTAACAATGTAGCTGCTCCCTGCTTACTTTTTCTTTTCGTTTTCCCATAGAAAACTTGCTACTTTTGATACATGGAGTTCTCTGGCAGTCCATATAGCCATGGACAACACAGTAGTGATGGCAGAAATCCGTAAGTATCTCATGGAGGTAGAATGCGGTGTATCCCTGGGCAGCAAGAAGCCAGAGTACTAGTACGACACAACAAGCATGATGTAAAAATTCTGTTGTAAAGTTGTGTCCCAACATGCTGAAACCAGGTGAAAATTGCTGTCCTAGGGCAAGGAAGTCCCCTGTTGGGCTTTTGCTTCATCTAATAGAGCATCTGGCTTGGCACTGAACTCTGGGGAGAAGGTCTGCTGACGTGACAGACTGCTCAGAAGGTAGTGTCAAACTTGGTTCTGGCCATGAGTAGCAAGAAGTAAATGGCTACTTCCTCTCTCCTGTAATGAGGTAGGAACACCTTTGCCATTAGGTAGAGTAAGAAAGCTAGATCACTTTGCTGAAGAAGAAGATGAACATAATTGGTGGGGCTTAGGGGAGAGGACAGAAGAAGGGAATCTGCATCTGGAGTTGATCCTTCACCTTTTAGGGAGTGCTCACTGGTTATTGCTCACTGGCTATTTCTTCTTTTTATTTTTTTTTTCTTCCTGCTTTTTTGATGTATCCTGCCAATAGGATGGCTATGGAGGCTGAGCAGCTGCTTTGCAGTGTGTCCATCCTTAGCACATTTGCTTAGGCTGCAGTAACCAAAGCTGAATGCCTGCATGGCTGGCTGCTGCATGCTCCTGTGGCCACACAATCCTTTCCCCTTTCTTGCATTAAACTTTACTCACACAGTGGTGTGCTTCCATGGCACAAACCCAGGCAAGGTTTTCTGCCAGGCCAGTGCTCTAAAACAGCCTGTAGAACAGTCCACTGAGCACTGGTGTTGGTGCAAGGTTACAGATGAGATCCTGGCAGGCACCGTTTAGGCTGGCTTCTTCTGCCATGGAGCCAAAAATCAATTATCAATCAATTTAATGTCCCTAAAGTGCAGGACAGTTCCTTTACAAAGTGACATCTCTTTATCAGGTAGACTCAATGGAGAGGCTGAGAAACAGGATCTGATTGAGAAGTGTCTGCCTAACCTTACATACACACAGTCCTCCGAAGGCACATGTGGATGCCCTTGGCTTGAACAAGGGCCAGCATGAAGACAGAAATGGGATTTCTCTTTCATCTTTAGCCTGAAAATGTTATTTCTAGGCCTGAGGCATGCTGGCTGCAAGGCTTGGATACTTTGCAAGCTCTAGTCTGTGTGGCTCGTGTTCAGCACTGATGCTGCTTCAGGTCATTTGTCCCTGCAGCTTGTAAGGTGTGTGTGGGATGTTTGCTTACTTTCCACAAATGTGAATCTGATGTACTCTTCCAGGGCCTGAAAATCCTTGTGTGTCCCACTCACACACGTGTTATATGTTCAACGTGTTCCTTGTCTTGTGCCCCAAACCTGTGTTGGTAGTGAAGCATCCAGAAGTTAATGCTGTTTGTTAGGTTTAGTCACTAATACCCTTCAACCTGAGGTACACAAGAAATACTGTTTGCTGCAGCAGTGAAGAAAAAGTCCATCTTTATCCCTTCTGACTCAGTCTGTTGTGTGAGAGGATCTTATTTTGTGTTGAAGAATCCCTGCACATCAGAAAGGTGGTGAGAAACTGAGACAGTAGTCAGTACCTGACAGCAGCCACAGCAGGAGAGATGTGTAGAATTTGTTGGAGTATATTGGCAGTAAGTGGTTTGGATCCAGCTGGGAGGCTTTAGACAGGTTCTGCTGTGCTGTTTAGCTTCAACTGGGAAGCTTTAGGCAGGTTCTGCTGTGCTGTGGCATCCCACAGGGCTGGAAAGCCTGGGTAAGTTTAGTCTTTGCCAAGCTCCCCGCTGCTTAATCTGGGATTAAACCTGTTCCTGTCTTGGTGCAGGATTGTCACTTGCTTTGCCTGAGGAGGAAATCTGCAGGGACACCCCATGAAGCAGCAGTGCTGGCTTGGCAGCTGATTTCAGATCATCAGAATAGACTGGCTACTACCAACAGGAAAAAAAACCAATATGGTCTTTACTGTTTTAACAGGATAAATCACTTTGAATAATGACTTTGAACTTCCACAGGACTCATACGCCTTCTTCCTTGAGGGGCTCAAGGTTGTCCCATACTGTGGCTTCAGATCGAAGTCTTGTTTCTTCTATCTTGGGTGTAATTCTTTCAGCTGGGTTGGAAGCTCTTAGCAGTGAGCAAATACCCTGTCCAACTTGCTGGTGATGAAGGTGTTTGTTTACATTGTGTCCTACCTGCCTCTTTTGGCATTCAGCTTAGGCCAGGAATAAATTAAATGAGCCTCTGGCTTTAGTGGCATTACCTTGGCCTGCCTACTAAAGTGCTGTGGGTTTCTTTGGGGCTTAGGTTTTTTCTTCACACGCCTGGCAAGTAATGAAATAATGGGCGGGTGAGACAGGTAGGGTCGGAGATGTTTCTGAACCAGACCTGGTTGCATTCCAGCCCAACTGTGTCTTTGTCAAGAATGAGGATATGTAGTGCTTGTCACGTGTATGCTTTTCTGCCCCATATCTTGGAGGCAAAAGATCATGCTGAAATTGCAGAGTTTAACAATCATCCTGCATTAGGTCTCTGAAGTCACTCCTGAATGATCCTTGATAAAATTTCTGAAGGCATTAGTGAGCTTTGAGAATTACAGCTACTCCATATGCTATGTGCTTTCCTCTGATTCAGCAGTCTCCATGAACTCCTCAAGAGTTGAACACTCCAGATTTTTTCCTCTCTCTGCCTACATGCTCTCTAAATCCAGGACTCTTGTCTGATCTCCCTAGGCAGCTCCTTCAAACTTGTTGGTACAGGTTGTTGCTTAGCTGCTCAACCACTGGGTGAATTTGCATTTTAACAAGCTACCAGATGGCTTTCAGTACAACATGCTTGGGCGTGATGTTGCAGTAGGTTGAGCTGAAATGCTGAGTGCTCCCAGAAGCCCTACAGGGAGTAGACAGACTGCATGATCCACTCCATGATCCACCACTATGTCTTGTGATTATTATTGTTCTAGGCATTTGCTAAGCAGCAGTTGTTGATCAGAGCTGGAATAGAATTACTCGAGAGCTCTAGAAAAAGAGGTTATTTCTGATGCTTTCTGCTCACGATTCCTTTCTGTAGGACGGTTGTGCCAGTCCAACTTGCCATGTGCTGGAGCTGCAGCCTGCCCTGCTGTGGAGTCAGATGTACTCTACAACGGATACCCAGAGGAAGCAGGGGTTAGAGATAGGCTCTTACTGTGGAAACCACTGGTGCTGCTGATACCTCTCCGCCTTGGGCTGACAGAGATCAATGAAGCCTATATTGAAACATTAAAGGTAGGGGTCCTGGAGTCGAATTTTTCCTGTTCTCATGCTTAAGCACTCTGTTGTGAGTTAAGTAATTTCTGGAATTTGGTTTTGCGGCAGAAATATTCTGGAAACAATCACCTTTTTTCAGAAGAAAAAAATGTGTTTAGAGGTGATCCTTGTCAGAAATCAGAATAAGAGTTCTTGAAGGCTTTAATCAGCGAGATGTGTGGGGCTTTTGAGGGATTGATATTTTTGATGTTTGGGTTTGGTTTTGGTTTGTTTTTTTTTTTGAGGATCTTACTTTGCAAATTAATCTTGGTCCCTCTTTGTGTTTAGATGGTACCAACCTGCTGAAGCATTTGTTCAGCACAGCTGAACACAGATGGCAACCTGAGCATTAATGGATGGAGCATTGCAAACTCCCCATGGCTCTGCTGGTGGACCTTGTCCTGCAGACTGAGGCTAGAATTTGAATGATGGTTGCAGTGCGAGACATCAGGAGGCTGCAGAATTTAGGGTGTGCAGAGTTAGATGCACAAGACAGGGTGCTCATTGTTGTGCTGCACTGATGCTAGCAAGCTCTGAGCTCCATGTGTAAGAGAGCTCCAAATTCATGTGAGGTCATGTGCCCTTAACTCAGTAGATAGTGCCTGTATACTGCAGCTGGATAAGGAACTTGAAAGTATTTCTTGAATGATTCCTTCCTGAAAGCATTGTTGCAACCTGATGACAGTTCCAGGGTATCTTGCCACTGACTGCAGCAGAGCCTGGACCTACCTGGAGTGAGTCCTGGAGTAGTGCTGCTGTTTCTGTTTGGTCCATCTGTCTGTTCCTGTCAGTGGTTAAAGGTGTATTTAAGCTGCTTCTTTGTGACTTGAAAGCCCAATGTTGCAGCCTTTGGCCTTCCTGATCAAGTTTCTCTCCAGAAATGGCTGTTTCTGCTGTATTTCAGTGTCCCCTTCTTTCTTTCCCACTACATTTTTGGATGTTTGCTTTTGTTGCTACCTGCTGTCTCACTGTCTGTCAGCTGTATGTTTTCTGTATTGCTTTTCCAGCACTGCTTCATGATGCCCCAGTCCCTGGGAGTGATTGGAGGGAAACCAAACAGTGCTCACTACTTCATTGGCTATGTAGGTGAGTGCTCAGAGTACTGCAAACACTTTCCAAGCATCTCTTCCCAATTAAAAAATGCTTCTGGAGCTGTACAGATTTCCTGTTTGGTCTATGGTGCATGCTGAGCAGGGTTCCTCTTTCCTGCTGGAAGTTTGGAAGGCTGCTGTGAAGACCAGAATGATGTTAGCTTTGAGTAGTGGCTGCTTCCACTGCATAATGCTAAATCCTTAATCTCTAAAGGGGTATGCATAGAGGCCTCTCCCGAGGTTGAGTCATTCAAGGGCTTGGCTGGATTTAACTGTCCCTTAGTTATCCCCCTCCTGAAACTCTACAAACTGTTGTCTGTTGACTCTTCTCCTTCCCTGTGATTTTTCATTCTGCCTGAGACCTCAGTCTGGTTATGTTTTGGATTTCTGGGGCCTACTTGAGCTTACCCAGGAGGCTGGAAGTTATGTGCAGGAGCAGTATCCAAAGAATGCCTCTGCCCAGGCTGCTGCTGTGGGCACCATGGTAGTTCTGCAGGCAGATGGACGAGAAGCGTTTGGGGAAGTGACTGAAAGCAAGTTGTCCCTGGGATGCAGGTTCATCTATGGGTTTCTGAGAGCTGGCTATGTCATCACTCATCCTTCTCTTTGTATCTCACCCTTTGCTTCTGAGAAGTTCATCTTTTTGGAAGAGTTCTTGCTGCTCATGTCTTCTTGTTCCCCATGTGCAGGTGAAGAGCTCATTTACCTGGATCCCCACACGACACAGCCCGCAGTGGAGCCCAACGACAGTGGCTGTCTCCCTGATGAGAGCTTCCACTGCCAGCACCCTCCCTGCAGGATGAGCATTGCTGAGCTCGACCCCTCCATTGCAGTGGTGGGTTTCCTGCTGCTTCTTTCCCATTGCCCAAAGGTCCCTCAGGGAACTGGCAAAGGTAGTGCAATGGGTTGGGTAAAGGGCTGCTGTGCTCTGGGCAAGTGCTGCCATGGCTGTCAGTAAAATGCGTTAAAATTTCCTCATGCAGGAAGTGGTTTGGTCCAGGGAAGTTCCCCTTGCATGGCAATTAGACGCCATCCTTCACTGGTCACTCTTCTTCTCTCAGGTTTAGTTTGGGCTTTGATTCCTGGCTTTTGGTGAGCAGATCTGAATCCATTTGTGAATCTGTAGTAAGATTTGATGTGACTCATTTTCTGTTGTACCCGAGATGTCTGCCTTTTTTTTCCCTGTGGGCTGTTCCCTCTCCAGTTTTCCCTCTCCACCACATCAATGTTTCTAGCACTTGGATAAATCTGGTCACATCAAGTGTGTTGGAAGCATTCCACTTAATGGGGCAGCCTAAGCCACAGTTTAAAAGCAAGGCAGTTTGACAGTGTAACTGCTTGCAGTCCTCTTTCTGTCTTTCTTAGCATTAATAATCTACAATATGTAAGTATTTTTGTTTTGGTTTGTTTTTTTTAGGGCTTTTTCTGCCACACAGAGGAGGACTTCAATGATTGGTGCCAGCAAATCAAAAAGGTTTGTGTTTGTATCACCAGGAAAGGAATATCAGCTTTAGATTTGTTTCAAACTGCTGCACAGAGACCATGTTGTCAGCAGCATGATCCCATTTCGAAACATATGAATTTTGTTAACACACGAAAAAGAGCATAGCTCTGCAGTTCTGCTGATGATGGCAGTCAAAGATTTGTAAAACCTTTTCTCAGTTGTAATGAAATCCCAACAGACTGTTGACCAGCAGACCCGGAGCAGAGAGAGTCTGGAGTGGCTGGTGTTCATGGCTCTGCTCTTGCCCCACAGCTGTCCCTCGTGAGAGGAGCCCTGCCCATGTTTGAACTGGTGGAACGCCAGCCCTCGCATTTCTCCAACCCTGATGTCCTCAATCTTACCCCAGGTGAGGCTAAGCTGCTCCCTTTGGGTTTCTGGAAATTGTGTGGACATACACAGTGAGTCCTAGTGCATTCCTGTTCCCCCCATGGAGCTTGATGTGGAGCTCTTAGGTCAAAGTGATCTAGTTCTTTGGCTTTTGATTAGTGGTCAAAGTGTCTCAGAATAGTTTTTAGAAAGTGTGTCTGGTTGGTGGTGGTGTCCGAAAGGAAGAATAAACAGTTTGTGGGCTATCATGGCAATGCAAAACTATGATCTGTAAAAGGATGCTGAGAGGAATTGAAAAGGTAGTAAAACTGAATTTCTAGGTAATGAAATTATTGAAGACAGGGCTGGGCAAACTTGGTTTCAGTGTAAGATTCTCCTCCCCTGTTCTTGTGACACCACCAATGGCAAAGGCTGTCAGGCTCTGCTTATCAGGTTAATCATGTGCACAGACACTGCAGGAGATAAAGAGCCATTGGCAGTTTCTGCCAAGAGGAGTGAGCATGTGTGGGCAAACTTTGTCACCTAGCACTGGAACCTATTATGCTTTCTCACTATCTCTGTGTCCCTCTGTGTATGAGCTTTCAAAGCCTTATCTCGCTGCCCTTCTCTCTTCCCTCACACTGTCAGTCGATCCTTGCCTCTATTCAATTGAATTTCCCCTATGGTAAATTTGCTTGAGCAACCGGGTCTGGTGGGAGGTGTCCCCGCCTATGGCAGGGGGCTTTGGAACTAGATGATCTTTAAGGTTTCTTCCAACTCAAACTATTCTATGATTCTATATGCTCCCTCCTCAGCACAGAGCTAGATGGACAGGAGGGATCAAGAACATCACCTTTCCTCACAAAATGGGACTGCTGTTTGAATTTTGGGAAGGTGTATGTTGCAATTACATTCTTCAGTAGTTGGACCAAAGGCAACCACACCAGAAAACTAGTCTCTTGATATATGGGAAGATAAGATGTTACTGTATCACTTCATTGGGACAGAAATCTTCATGGGTAATAGCCCAGACCTGCATCAGTTCTCCAATTTTGAGCCTCTTGTTGAGGCAGGAGTGCCTGCTGTGAATACAGAGCTGCTGCCCAGGGAGGTTGCAGAGAGTTGCTGGGCATCAGGGCTGAGTTAGGGACACATGAAACATGGCTTACCTTCTGCATGCACTGGATTGATCTCTGCAGGGCATTCTCTGTGCTGCTGCTGTTTGTTGGCTCTCATCCCTCCTCACAGCCTTCACTCTGGAGTATTCTGCAAATTGTGGACCAGTAACAGTCCAGTTCTGCTCATCACAGAGGTAATGCTTTCTCCTTCTCTTGCAGACTCATCTGATGCCGACAGATTGGAAAGATTCTTTGACTCAGAAGACGAAGACTTTGAAATCCTATCACTTTGAAAACAAAGAAGAAACTGACTCTGCAAATTAGTGTTATATGTGTGGGGAGAAGTGGGGGGAGGGAAGCTCCTTGGAGAGCCTGGGGCTACCATTTTTCATAGGTGCTTGCTGCCATCCCTGCCTCTTGTCCATCCTGGCATTCTGTGCAGCCTCTGAGCTGAGAGCACATTGTCTGCGTTGGGATGAAGAACCAAGTGGGCATTTACAACCTTACTGGCTGGAATTGGAATTTCTCTGCAGAAAACACTTGCTGGAAGTGGATGCAGTGGTGCTTAGGAGTTCAAACAAAGCCTGTTACATGAGCAGGTCAGTTGGCCTTCTGGGGAAGGCACAGAAATCACCAGAGCGCTAAATCCCTTACATGGGGACTCCCCTCCAAAGCTTAAATAGAGTCACTCGCCATTTAGCAGCTGAAATGTACAGTTAATTCCTTTACTAGCTTCTCTTCCCACTGACCACCTTGAACTGAAGCTCACAACACAACTGAGCAGCAGAAGAGTACCAGGGATTCGACTGTGATGCCCTGAAGCTTCCCCCAGTACAACTTCTCTCTGCTTTGCAGCACAAGGCCTGTCCTCACAGGTGCAGTAACCCCTCTCCTGCTAACAGCCAATGGAAAGGAAGGTGAGGGAACTTGCATGCAACTGGTAATTCAAAATGCTCTTTGGGAAAGCAGAGCAGATCCGTGCTGCTGGGGAGGAACATCTCAATCTTGATTTAACAAACGACTAAAAGAATGGAAGGAGAACAGAGAAAACCTGTGTCTTACTCGGTATGGCCATAAAGCATTGTACTTCTACAGTGGATTAACCTCCACAGCAGGTACCTTCAGGAAAATTCCTTCAGTTGAGAGAACTGAATTCCACAGCCCTGGAAAAAAAGGAAGTCTGCAGCTGGGAGAGGTTACATGGGAGAGCTGAGATCTGCCAGATGTGCACCTGCTGGGAATTAATCCTGTTGACATAAAAAACGTGAGTTGTGAAAGTCCTTGAGGTATTCTAGGTAGGTTGTGATACAGTTCCTCTAACTCCTGCTGTTAGGCATGTTCTTTCCAAATCGGAAAAGGTGCCTGAAGGCCAAATAGCTTCCCAACTGTTGGCACCTTTCCTTTTGTCTTCTGCCAGCTCCCCCTCCTGCACAGGAGGCACAAAGGTACCCTTAGGAGCTGACCCAGAGAAGCACATCTTGACTGATGGTCCCAGAGAGGGCAGAATGCCTGGAGAAGGCCCAATCATACTGGAAATTTTAGCTTCCTTAAGATGGTAGCTCTACCGAGGGCCCTTCTCCACAGAGAATTCAGGGAGAGGTCAGCCATGGAGGAGAGCTGTCTTAATGCAAACTGCATTAAAATTTGCTGAAGTAGTTTCCTTAGTGCATGCTGCAGATTGCAAACCTGTTTACAAGGCACTGTTTTGTACCTTTTGGATTGGAACCTGTCACTTGATGCTCCTGTGCTTTGAGGATGGCAACAGCTGGCTGGAAATGACCTGTTTCTCCCAAGACTGACCTACTGATGCTCCCAACTGTCCCTGTGCTGTCCAAAAGCAGAGGTTTGAACAGAGAACCGTGATGCTTTTGTCACTATATTATTATTTGCTGCTTTCTGCCTGCTTCTCCTCTTCTCTCTTGTAGTCAGGGGAAGAGGCAGCAGAGGAAGTGGGGCTGTGCTCCATTCATCTGCTTTCAATTTGTATCGGAATAAACAGATCTAAAACCTTTGCCTGTCCTAATGTTCTTGCACAGGGATTGAAGGTGGGGGGGTATCTAGAAACCCTGCAGGGCAGCTGAGAATGCCAGCAAAAGGATTATGGTTTAGACCCTGTTAGAGCAATGAAGATGAGAGCAAAAGGATTTGATCTTTCTCTTGGTGTAGCCAAGAGAACAGGAGCTGGCTGTGCCAGTCCCCAGCAGAGGGTGAGCAGCTGCAGCCAGGCTGGCATAGAAGTTAAAATCACTTCGATAGCAGGTCTGCTTGAATTTTAAGCAGTGCTGCATCTCTCCTCTTCTGAAACAGTTTAAGGTCTTCCAAGACTTGACTTGCATTTTTGGTGAGTCCCTGCCATGTGTGCGTTTTTGACAAACGTGGGAAATAGAGAAGCAGCAGTTGAAAAGGTTTTGCAGTGGTATTGGTCAAAAATGATCTTGTTTCTTTCAGGACTGCATGTGATTTCTGCTAAGACTGTTTAACTGAGAGCTTTTCACAGCCTCTTAAACCCCAGGTCTGCAGGAGCAAATATTACAGAGCTAACCAGAGTTGCTGTGTTTTTAGAAGAGATAGTGCTTATTTTGTGGTTATGCTTTTATGATTAAGGACAGAGCCTGAAGCGATTTCACCTGAGTGTTAATGCAATCCTGGTAGCAGAGCTGAGTTTTCTCAGGTCTTTCTGCCTTTCTAGTCAGGAGCCTAAGACTAATATGAATTAAAGGGCCCTCTTTCTGCCAGTGCCACCTTCAGTGTTATTAGTTTCTTCACAAGTTTCTGCTACAAAGCACAAAGCAGCTTCTTTCATTTTAGCATTAGCTGTATTACTTAAAGCATTTTCCTCCTCATCCCTGCTAGTGAGAGTCAGAGTAGGATTTAATCCAGCATGGAGATAGGTCCGGCCCACATTGCTAGAAGGTAAGCTTATTGTCCAGCAGACAAGATTAGCTCTCCTGCTCATCTTTATCTTATGATTTAGCTTAACATTATCATTTATTGGTTACTGATGACTGAGATAAATCCGTTGCTGTTCTTTGACAGCCTGTGCTGGGCTATTTAAATTGCTGTGTGGTCTGTGTAGGAGCCACAGGAGGAACTCGACTGCTCTAAAACCATTGCTGTGGCACTCACTCTTCACTCTGGTCTTGCTCTGAGCCAGTACATCCATTTCAGGCTCTTAACCTGCTCAGATTTCCATTTCTGGTCAAGCAGCTGAGGAGCAGACTGGAATTCATCTCTCCCTTCATCCCACAGCTGCAGCAAACCACTTTCCCTGGGTTTAGTTCCTGAAGGCAGTGCCTTCACTTCCCTTACGTCCTTCTAGAAGGATGAAAATACTGAAAATAAAGAGAAATAGAATGACCTGTGCAAAAATGGTTACAAGCATTTATTAGCGAAGTCCTCTACAAACTGGTTTGGGCACAGGGGGATGCATTAATTAGAAGCCGCAGAATATGGGAATGCTGTTGCCTGTCCCTGTTTCGGGAGAACCCTGCGCTGCAGGACTGCAGCTAAAACAAGAGCTCCTGGTTGTGAGAGGGAATTTATTACATAGAGTGGTTTGGGTTGGAAAGGACCTTAAAGATCATCCTAGTTCCAACCAAACACACATTCATGTATAAAATACAGTAGGTACATTACATGGCAGGAGCAGATGGAAGTGACAGGGACACCACCACCATGCTGAGCTCGGAAGAATACAAGCGATCTAAGCTATAGCACTGGAAACTGGTGTAAGGGACTGACCTAAGTGAGGCAAAAGGTAACTATTACCCAAGGTCTAAAAGAAAAATCTGCACTAAGTTTTCCAGAGCTCTCCCAGAGGTTTATTCTGCACCTCCTTCATGGTTTCCTCTGTCACGGACTTGATTTCTCTGTGCAAGTCTTCTATGCTCTTTGAAGCATCCACTGTCTGTTGCCAAAAGAAATAATACAGAATCATGTTCTTAGGTTAGCACCAAATCAGGAAAAAGCCAGTTGTTAATCTGCTCCCCACATTACTCACTGTTGTTACTATTCATGAGCAGCTAAACAAGCTAATTACACCTCCCATGCACTGCTGGTGGAGTGGAATTGGAAAAAAATCTTTTTATTTAGGAAGAGATGTTCAAAAAGTAGATGTGAGACTGGATGGAGAAAAACAGAAGAAGCTGCTGTTGCATGTTATTTGCTGATAGTCCTTCGGGCATGTGACAAAGTCAGATACCTGTACTGAAGCATCCCAGAAACATCACCATATTAATACTTTGGGGTTCTTCAAAATAAACACCACCCATGACAGCAGGAATCTCTAAGAAATCCATCAAGTGATGTTCCAGTTACAGATGTGTTGGGGTATTTCTAAGCACTGGCAGTAAAGGTGGTCTCGCTCTGCAATGCTGGTACACAGCAGCATCACTCCCGAGATGAAGAAACGATGTGGGGACAAGATCCAGAGAGATGCAGATTCAGCAGTGACCTGTACAGCCCTGAGAGAATACAGGCTGCCAAGATTGGCCTTAAATGGCAGCCTTTTTAGAGAATCATACAATGGTTTGTGTTGGAAGAGACCTTAAAGATCATCTAGTTCCAACCCCTGCCATGGGCAGGGAAACCTCCCATTACAGCAGGTTGCTCAATGCCCCATCTAGACTGGCTTTAGAACACCTCCATGGATTAAGGGGGCATCCACAGCCTCTCTGGGCAACCTGTCCCAATATCTCACCACCCTCACAGCAAAGACCTTCTTTCTTCTCGACAGCTTAAATCACCCCTCTTCCAATCTGCACCAACTACTCCTAGTCCTGCCATCCTGGACCCTATGAAAAAGTGCTACCCCAGCCTTTCTGCAGGCCCCCTTCAGGTATTTAGAAACTACTGCGCGGTCCCCCCTGAGCCTTCTCTTCTCCAGGCTGAACAACCCCAACTCCTTCAGCCTGTCCTCAGAAGGGAGCTGCTCCAGCCCTCTCATCACCTTCATGGCCCTCCTCTGGACCTGCTCCAACAACTCAATGTTCTTCTTGTTACAGCACAGCTGACTTCCAGGAAGCTCTTATCCAAGACCAACCAAAAATCTTTCCCTTGCCCCAACAGGTCCCCACAAAGCATCCCAGAACAGAGCAATGTCCTCTCTGCCTCAGGCCAGTGTCCTTCCTTGGCTGATGTCCAGCACATCCCCCTGACCAGAAGCAAAGGGGAGCATGGGGATGCAAAGGGTACTGTAGAACCCATCACCCACAAAGAATTATTCCTTCACCTTCCAATTTAATGTCTTGTCCTTCATCAGATGACAGAAGGACTGCAGAACTTTCTCTTGGAAGGAGCTGTTCTCATAACGTTCATCTCCAAAGTTTTGTCGTTTTGCTGCTTCTTTTGGACTTAACTGAAGGAAAAGAATCAGATCCGGCTTTGGCAGCCCAACATCTGGCTGTTTGCACCAGTCCAGGCAGAAGTTCTGTCCCAAACAAAGGCAACAGTATTTGAGGTGAAAGAAAATAATGTGAAAAAAGGAAAGCCACCTGGAGGACAGGGGGGTGGGGAAGGAACAAAGAAGAGAGGAGACACAGCCTGAAGCACCAAGCCCAAGACTATAAGCTGAGAAGGTGATATCCCAGCTTATTCCATGGGAATTCAGTAGGTGCTGTTCTCCTCTTATGCTCATTTAAGTCAGACAGAGCTAAAGATTTTAATATATCTTCCACAGACCTCCATCCAAGCTAAATACCAAGCCGTATTTTGAGTCTCCATGTAACTGTTACCAGGCCAAAACTGTGACCAGTCCAAAAGAAAGCTGCTTTGTGAGCTCTGCAAATCCCTTCTATCATATATCCTTCTGTTACAGGTTGCAAACGCACAAGCTAGCAGCCAGAACAAGCATCTCAAAAGTCACAAAATCATTCTCCAAAGTCACACAGGCCAACTTCTGCACAGCCAGACCTTTGTCCAGATTTACAAAAAGTAACCCCAATTGGTTTCTCTGCTCACTGCGGGGGATGCAAACAGACTCAGACAATTCCTAGGTTGGAACTCAAACCCCTCAATCTCCATCCTTATTTCCCCTGAGGAGTAGCCTGAGCCATGCATACACCAGTATCTGTATCAGGTCTCTAACTGGAGCTGTTCCTTTGAATGGACTGTGTGCAAGAGCTGTCACAGCTCTTCACTCACCTCCTTGGCACTTGTGAAGGCTACGCCAGAGAAGGCATATCTGTCAACCACCAGCGTGATGCCTTGATGTAGTTTCTCTTTCATCAATGGCCTGAAAAGCATGCAGGATTAAAGAAAAAAAAAAAAAAGTTAAATTCCTTTACAGCCATACAAATTAAAGGATCCAATCTAAAAGCCAGCTCAGGAGAGACTTCTCTGTTAATAATGCTGATAATTAATCGCATTGACTGTGGAAAAATAGCTGTTTGTATTCTGTCCTTTAATAGGCATTGAGCAAATCCCCTTCCAAGACACCCAATTTCAGGGTGCACCAGAGCCAGGCTCTGTTCTGGGCAGTCCCACAGCTCACAAGCAAGATCACACTTCAACTGCATCCAGCAGAGTCCTTTTCCCAGATTTGCTTGGAAAAGAGAAGAGAGTCCTTTATTCATGACAACAGCAGCTCACTCATAGAATCATATGGCTCGAAGGGCCCTTCCAAGGTCATTCAGTACAATTCCTGACAGTGACAAGGACATCTGGCACTATATCAGGTTCCTCAGAGCCTCAGCAAGCCTGGCCTTGGATGTCTCCAGGGTTGGGGCTGCCATCACCTCTCTGGGCAACCTGGTCCATTTGCCTTCTGTTCACTTGGCAGGGTTGCTACAGTAGAATTGGCAATGCTTTCTTAATATTTTCATGAAACATATCTTGCAATGTAAATTTCCAGGTAAAGACAACATGTGTAACAGATCTCCCCAACTCCCCACACAGAGTCTGTCAGACCAAAAGCAAGGACAGGCACTTGCGAGGCTGGAGAGAAAGTTTGGGCATGATTCCATAACCCCTCTGTCACACACAGGCTTCCCTGGAAAGCAATAAATTAATTACTTAGGCTAAACACAGCCTCAGATCTCCAATTCCTGAAGCCAGTACAGCACAGGGACTGCCGATTTCAAAAAATAAAACAAACCCACAAACTTTAAAATTTGATCTAAGATGAAATCCAAAGCTGTGGGAGCCCTTGAAACATCACTTCCAGCCACGTTTCCCTCACTAAAAAGGATCATACCCTCATACCTCCCATACCCGCAGCAAGCCTGGACCCCAGAGAGGATTTAAGGACACCCCTTTTTCCTTTTACAACTTAAGGAAGGGGATGGTTACACGAGTTCCCAGCGGTTGGCAGAGAAGAGTAGGTGCACGGTGTGGTCCTCCAGGTTCTTCTCCTTCGCCAGGTAGGAGCTGATCAGCTGCCCGATCTCTGTGGTTCTCTCTGCAAGACACAAGGAGAGCAGCAAACGCTGCCCTCAGCGGCTCTACCTTAAATGGCCTTCCTTAAGTCTGTCCAGTGTCTGACAGGAATGGGGGTCTGTCTGTCTGTCCCGGGTGGGAAGAGGTCAGTCTGTCCAGGACAGAGGTTGGGTATGTCTGTCTAACCCAGGTGGGAGGAGGTCAGTCCATCCGAGGGAAGGAGTCTGTCTGCCCAACATGGGAAGAGGTCAGTCTGTCCAAGGAGGGGATCTGTCTGTCTAACCGAGGTGTGAAGAGGCCAGTCAGTCTGTCCAGCGTGGAAGTCCGGATGTCCAGCAGAAGGGGGGTCGGTCTGTCCTTCCCGAGTACGAGAAGGCTGATCTGTCCAGTGGCGGCCAGTCCGCGCGCGGGAAGCGATCTGGCTGTCTATGCCGGGTGGGAGAAGGCTCAGCTGATGGCGGGGAATCCGTCTGTCCGGCGGCCGCGAGCCAGGCGCTCTCGCACAGCCCCGCCAGCACTATGTACCCGGCCGCGGCCTAACGAGACCTGCCCTCCACCCCTTTCCCAGTCCACATACCCGGGAAGCGGAGGAGCTCCGCAGGGTGACCACAGGTCCTCAGCGCCTCCACCAGCCGCCGGCCCTGAGTGCTCTTCCCGGCGCGGTCCACCCCTTCCAGCACAATCAGCGCGCCGCGCCGTCCCGCCATGGCTCCGCCCGTTCCGCCACCAACGCAACGTCCGAGTGCTGGGGGAGAGGGAGAGGCCCCGCCTCTTATGAATATGCGGCAGCCGCCTCCCCAGTACCCAATGGGCGGCAGGCGGTTCATGAATATGCGCTGAGGCCGGGCCCGCGGCCCGTGTCATGCGGGCACAGCAGGCGGCGGGAAGCGGCGGCGGGGTGCGGGCCGCAAGATGGCGACTGCCATGTACCTGGAGCACTACTTGGATAGTGAGCGCCGGGCCCGCGGGCGCGGGAGAACGCAGGGGGTGGGGGAGGTGGTTCGGACGGCGGCGAAGGAGGGAGGCGGAGGGAGAAAGGGAGGGAGAGAGGGAAGGAAGGAAGGAAGGAGAGAAGGAGGGAGGTGGAAGCGGCGGCCACAGGAAGGCGGCGGGAATTAGAACTGCGCCACGGCCTGGGCGCGGGGGTGCGTCATCAGCCTGCGCCGCACTGCTGCTGTGTGGGCGCGCGGCGAAGGGAGGCTATGGTGTGCACCGCATACGGCCGTGCCGTGAGGAACCGGCGGCGGCGATGGCGACCGCGACGTAACGGTCGTTCCACTGCGTTACAGGCATCGAGAACTTGCCCTGCGAGCTGCAGCGAAACTTCCAGCTGATGCGGGAGCTGGACCAGCGCACGGAAGGTGGGTGCTCCTGGGAGGGGGCTATTGCCGTCAGCGCTCTGCTGGCGGGATGCGGCCGCTGTTGTGAATGGGTCTGTATCGCTGAGACCGCTGGACGCTGTGTCCTTTGGGTTTTTCTGGCCTTAGCCCTCACTGTGTGTGTTTGGAGAGGCGCTTTGTCGTGGTATGGTTTGGGTTGGATGGGATCTTCAAATTGGTAAAGGGGAGTTTTAGGCTGGAGAGAAGAAAGTTCTTTCCTGTGAGGGTGGTGAGACACTGGAAGAGGTTGCCCAGAGGAGCTAGTGGATGCCCCCTCCCTGGAGGTGTTTAAGGCCAGGCTGGATGAGGCTTTGAGCAACCTGCTGTAGTGGGAGGTGGACCTGCCCATGGCAGGGGGGGTTGGAGCTAGATGTTGTTTGAGATCCCTTCTAACCCAGACCATTCGATGCTTAAAAAAAGGAAATACGCTAAGGATGGGGAAGAAATTCAGAAACTGCTAGCAATGGTCTTTAAAATACCATAGAGAGGTAGGAGACAGCAGATAGTTGGCTTTCACAGGCTGCTCTGTGGCACATGTACCTTCACCTTTCAGATAAGAAAGCAGAGATTGACACTTTGGCAGCAGAATACATCGAGTCAGTGAAGAACATGTTACCTGAGGAGAGAGTGGAACACCTGAAGAAGATACAGAGTGCCTACAGCAAGTGTAAAGAGTACAGCGATGATAAAGTCCAGCTGGCCATGCAGACATATGAGATGGTGAGAACTTCTTAAAAACAGCTGTTTTGGAAATGGGGCTGGTGATGGGCATGGAAGATACATCCTTAGGGTTTGTTTTCAATGATTTGTTTATATTTTTGCTTAAATATCTCACTGAAGTAAATTATCAGTCCTCAAGTTTATTTTGCTTACTGTTGCTGTCCTCCAAAATCCTCCTCCTGTCTCACTAGGTTTTGTGTCAAGTAATGTTTTCCTCTAGTGAAGAGTTGTTCAGTAGTAGTTAGCGCAGATATGGAAGGAACCTTCAAAGGTGATGTAGTCCAACTCCCAGCAGTGAGCAGGGACATCCTGCACTAGATCAGGTTGCTCAGAGCCCCAGCAAGCTTGGCCTTGGATGTCTCCAGGCTTGATGGGGCCTCCGCCACCTCTCTGGGCAGTGTCTCACCTCCCTCATGAAGGAGAACTTCTTCCTCATGTCTCATCTAACCTTGCCCTACTCTAGTTTCAAACCACTGCCCCTCATTCTGTGGCTCCATGCCCTGGCAAACAGCTCCTCCCCAGCTTTCTTGGAGCCCCTTCAGGCACTGGGAGGCTGCTGTGAGGTCTTCCCAGAGCCTTCTGTTCTCCAGACTCAACAGTCTCCCACCTCCATCTGCTCCTTCCTGTCCAGCATCTCCTCTATTACCCCATAATTTAATGAGGGCTGATCTTATTACCCCATAATTTAATGAGGGCTGATCTTAGTCACAAGCAACATTTTTCAAATTATCTTTAATATGATGTTGTCGAGGGATGGAAGGAAATCTGCTCAACTGCATAATTTTCCAAGAGACAGGAGAGAGCAGGGACATCCTCCACTCCATTCTGGTTGTCTTCGGTCACTAAACTTTCATTAGAAAATATAATTTCTTAAGATGCAGCTTTCCACTTTCTTCTTTTCCTCCTATTCTTGTGTGCTTGGCTCTTCCTCAGATGATTCTTATGTGTGTGTGTTTCATCCCCTAGATAAAACTGGAGTGAAGGGAATCCTTTTAAGTCCACTTGGTATGTCCAGCTTCTAGAGATGCTTTGGGTTCTGCTGCAGCTACAGCACATTAGTGCCATCAAATACTGGAGCAGAGGAAATTTTTTCTGAGGAACTGAGGTGTCCCCTAGACAACTGGATGATTAACTTGCAGCCTAGGTATTATTGCAGCAGAATTTGGGAGTGTTGGCTTAAAATACCTTTGATGCAGCACACTATTGCAACAAGGACAATCACCTGTATTTTGCTGTTGTACATTGACCTCATATTGGAGACAGAAGCCTGTTTTATTACTGTATTTGGCAGTGGAACAACAGAGAAAACAGAGTGATCTACTCTATTTTTAATGCCTCTCTGTTTTGTTCTGCTCTGCAAACCATGCACTTGAATTGCTTTTGACACTCGTTATGTTGCCTCCCTTTTCCTTCTCTTCTCTTTGCCTGCAGAGGGACTGGATCCTCTTGGTTTTGCCCATTTTCTTTCTTTCTTTCTCCACTATAATTCCCTTTGTGTGTGCCATTTCCTCTGTGCCAGTCTGGTGCCCCTCTGAAGGGATGCACTCCTGTCCATGTCGATAATGGCAATGTTATTAGATATTCCTGTTTTCATTTGGGAGATTTTTTTTCTTTGTTTTTTTTGGAAAAAAAAAAAAATCACCTCTCTGCAGGTGGATAAGCACATCCGCCGTCTGGATGCAGACTTGGCACGGTTTGAAGCAGATCTGAAAGATAAACTGGAATGCAGTGACTTTGAAAACCCTGGATCTCGAAGCCTGAAAAGTAAGTAGATTTTGATCAGCCCTTTCCAACACTGAGCTTCTCTAGCCAGAAAGTTTTACAGCCAAAGTAAGCCTTTATTTCTGGAGTGAGAAAGGAAATACACTATCATGTGCTTCTATCATGTAGAGCACTGATGGGCAATGGAGAGATGAAAAAAAAAAAAGACAAAACACCTTAGTGCTGGGATCTGACTTGCTGTTTCTGCTTGCCAGATCCTTCTGATCTAGCTGTGACAAAATTCAACTGATCTTACAGCTCTTGCATGTAACAGCCTGAGTTTCAGGTTTGATCTGCTACTGAGGGAAGTTCTAAGCTCCTCTGAGAAGAGATTTGACCGTTTTCATAGAATCAGAATGGTTTGGGTTGGAAGGGGCCTTTAAGATCATCTAGTTCCAACCCCCATGCCATGGGCAAGGACACTTCCCACTCTAGCAGATTGCTCAGTGCCTCATCCAGCCTGGCCTTAAACACTTCCAGGAATTAAGGGGGCATCCACAACCTCCTTGGGCATCCTGTTCCAGTGTCTCACCACCCTCACAGGGTCTTATCTCCAGCCTGAATCTCCCCTGTTCCAATTTGTATCCGTTTCTCCTAGTCCTGCCATCTGACTTGTTTTAGATACTGCTTCCTCTTTAGATACTTTTCCTCCTTGTAGCAGAATTAGAATAATAATCAAGCTGAGAACAGCAGGATAAATGAGGAGTTAGAGGAAGGTCCCAGTTTCTGTAACATCTAGTAGAAAGTTTGTAGGGTTACGGTGAAGCTTGAGTGTGGTTAATGGCAGCACAGGTTTCTGCTACTGAGCTGTGAAAGGAAGGATGTGGAGACAAAAGTTACATTAGTTATTGAGTAATCACTTAACTGTCCTGAGTGTTAAAAAAAACCCAAAACACAGAAGCAAAAAAAAACCCCAAACACATTCCAGCATGTCTAATCCAGTGTGATGCTATTTATGTCTTGTGCAGTGCTATGGGCTAACCTTGTACTGCAATGATTCAGTTGCCAAACCCACTGAAGTAGAGGCTTGGTGCTCAGTGGGGCTACCTGCCAATTGGCAGGTATTTGTGGAATGATTTGGTGTAGCTGTAGAATGAAATTGCATTTCCAAGTCAGCACTATCAACGAATTGCATGTAACCTCATTGATGCTTGTAAATATGCAAAGGGTGAGGAGTGTCAGGAGGGTGGAGCTAGGCTCTTCTCAGTGACCCCCAATGATAGGACAAGGGGTAATGGGTGCAAGCTCGAGCATAGAAGGGTCCAAAGAAATATAACAAAAAACTTTTTAGGGCGAGGGTGAGAGAACAGTGGCACAGGCTGCTCAGAGGGTGTGGGATCTCTTTTCTGGAGACATTCAGACCTCACCTGGACACCTTCCTGTGTGAGCTGATCTGGGTGTTCCTGCTCTGTCAAGGGATTGTACTTAATATCTCTCCAGTTCCCTTCCAATCCCTGATATTCTATGAAATACGGATTTCCATACAGTACCCCCACACACATCACAAGGAGAACACCTGTTTTTTAAATATGTTGAAACAGTGGTTTGCTTTTTTCTCCCCTCTAGAAGGACGAAGTCATAAAGATAAGAGAGGCTCTCGTGGTCGAGATAGGCGAACGTCTGAAGAAGATACACCAAAGAAAAAGAAACTCAAAGGAGGGTAAGGTATACCCAGTCACAGCTCCACTGACTTTGGCTTGACCCCTCGTGAATTTTGCACGAGCTCATGTTACCTTATTTATGACTCGTGCTTGGATGGTGAGCTGTGTTAGAGTGTTCTGGACTTACTCCATTTCATTAGTGTCCTGCTTAGGTCTAGTCAACTTGGTTAATTAACTCCTTGGTTGGCATGTGGAAGCTCAGCATGTTTGGAATGCCCTCAGACTGGAAGGACAAGGATCAGTCTCAGTTGTTGGCAAGCTGGGAGAAAATAGCTCTGACTCTTGTTATGTGGCTATTTTTAACAGTGGCTCTTGGTCTCTTGTTAGGAGAAACACTTGCCCATCAGGATGAGAAATGATGTATTGTTCTAGGAATCTTGGAGAATTTTGACGGTTATTTTCAAAGTGAGGAGTCCCACATAGTTTTGAGTACCCTCACTGGGTTTTGTGAAACAAGGAAGAAAATGTGGCCCCACTCCGTGATGTGATTTATACTGAAGGCACTCCGTTAATCCTCATGTTTTCAGTGGAGGAGCAGAAAAGTACATTTTCCAGTGGCTGCTACTAATTTGTCATAGAATCATAGAATAGTTTGGGTTGGAAGATCATCTAGTTCCAACTCCCCTGCCATGGGCAGGGACACCTCCCACTAGACCAGGTTGCTCAATGCTTTGTCCAGCCTGGCCTTAAACACCTCCAGGGATTGTGGGGGCATCCACAACCTCTCTGGGCAACCTGTTCCTGTGCTTCACTACCCTCACCATAAAGAATTTCTTTCTAATATCTAGCCTGAATCTCCCCTCTTCCAATTTACATTCATTATTCCTAGTTCTTCCATCACATATCCTATGAAGAAGTCCTACCCCAGCCTTTCCGTAGCCCCCTTCAGGTATTGAGAAGCTACTGTGTGGTCCTCCCTGAGCCTTCTCTTCACCAGTCAGAACAACCCCAACTCCTTCAGCCTGTCTTCATAAGGCAGTTGAGACAAGAGGGCTCCCTCATACCTGACAATGAGAAAAGGATATGTAATAAGTTGCATTTTGGGCAGAAAAAAAACTTCAGGTTCTTTTGTCCATTAACAAAAGTAAGTGATCTGTAAATTAGTTTGGTTACTGCAGTCGTGGCACATATACATCATTCTCTTCATCCTTTGCAGTCAAGCTCATGTTTTGTGTTCGTTCCAACCTTGTGGCTTTACTTGTTGGATAGTGCATGATAATGTAATCTGAATTCTAAGGTAGGGTCAGCATCTTTTAAGCAAGATGATTGTTATAAATCAGTTTTCTTAAGTGATGTTAGGTATTGGAAACATGGTGCTGGCGTGGCTGGAAAGTGCTTTGTCCACTTTTTGCAGATCGGAGTTTGCTGATACCATCCTGTCGGTGCATCCCTCAGATGTCCTGGACATGCCAGTGGACCCCAACGAACCTACCTACTGCTTGTGTCACCAGGTGTCCTACGGGGAGATGATCGGCTGTGATAACCCAGATGTGAGCACTCAAGGGGATTTGGCTAAATCACAATACTGTGAAATCTGGGGGATGGGAGGAGAGGTGTTTCTTGCTCAGTTAGATCACACAGAATGAATGTAACATTTGCAAAGTGCTCAGCATCTCCTAGGTGGATTTTTCCTTTTCTTTTGCAGTGCCCAATTGAGTGGTTCCACTTTGCTTGTGTGGACCTCACCACCAAACCAAAGGGGAAATGGTGAGTGTGACACCATCCAACTTTTTGTTTTCTATCCTGCTGCAATTTGCCTCCAAAAGTGTCACAACAGGAATTACAACCTCACTGTGATCCTTCTTGACAGGAGAGCTTTGGTCTTGTCATCAGAAGGGTTGGGATTGTGTTTGTGTGAAGACGGGAGGTACAAGGGTGTTGGGAAGTTCCTGTAGCCTGAGGTCATTGTGCTCACAAAGGAGACAGAGGAGGCTAACTTTATTTAGATAAAGGGAGAGTCCACCTAGACATTCCTCAGGTGGGGTCTCTCCAATTGCAGGAGGGCAGAGCCTCCTTCTATCCTAATTTTTCCCAGCCTCAAATGCCCCTGCCCCTTTCACCATTGGCTCTGAAGTAACTGGGATTCACAGACTCCCCCTAATATGAAAATCAAAGTCTGATACTCATATTGAAATTATGTTTTCAATTTCCACATGTAAATTGAGTTTTGGTGACATCCATGTTTACTTTGTTGGTTTTTAACCAGCACCTTTGTAAGTTATCTAGTTTCTTCTGTTTGCAAAGTCGCTCTTATCATTTATAGATAACAACTGAATCTTTATCCTGTCACGGGGAACTTTCTTCCAAAAGTCTATTTCCATGGGATCCTTAGATTCTGGTGCAAGTTACTTGGGCTACCTGTAACTTCTAGATGAATGGAGTCAGACAAACCCTTGCTGTGATGAGTCCTGGAAGCCTCCTGATGCTCTCCCCTGTTGGGACAGTTCATTTCCTCCTTGCCCAGGCTTCCCACGTGTCACGAAGATGGTCACAGTTACTTAAATTGGCTGCTTTTAAATCACTTACCCACACACTCGTTCTCAGATAATAAAGAGTTTTTTGCATGGCTGGTATTCATTTTGGGAACTCATAACTACCTCTTTTTGCCTTTAGGTTTTGTCCTCGTTGTGTTCAAGAAAGAAAGAAAAAGAAGTAAGAAGTAGAATATATCCCCTGAGGCAAGAAGAACTTAATATATTCCTTCATTCATGTTGCAATATTACCTTTTGATTATTTTTTAACTTTCTCTCCTATTTTTTCGGGTGTGATACTGTTCAGTGGCCAGTTGTAATTCTTGTGCTTTCTTGAGAAAATGACTTTGGGAAGGAGTCCCAAATCTTTCTGGGTTTTATTTATGTTCCCCTTGAACAGCACTGTGTGTTGCTATGAAAGGCATTGAATGAGAAGAAAATACCTGGAAATGTAGTGTTGTGCATCTCCATCGGGGAAATAGTTTGGGTCTGGAGCTTGATGTGGCAGAAGAGGAGGCATTTCCTTCAGCAAGCTGCATCATTAAGGTGTGAAGTGTGTTTGTTGTGCAGTTTTGGAGTAGAGAAGGAGAAAGCTGTTCGCTGTGTCCCTGTCCTCAAAGCCAAGTAGTTTTGACAGAGTGGGGATGGGGGAGAGGGATGTTCCCGTCTTCTCTCCTGGGGAATTTCTTCTGTCTGTCTGTCTTTGCACTGCCTTTATTTGGCTTGATCTTGCCCCCTCCCATTCACATGAACCCTTCACATTAGACTTTTCACCTCCTCTAGAAAAGGTTTGTCTTCTCAGGGAGAGAAACCATTGAATAGTAGAGGGAGAGAGCCTTATCTTCCTTGTCTCTTTCCATTTCTCTAAAGCTCCTTTAAGCACATATCTGTGAAGAAGAGACCTACAGTACACTTGAGGGGTAGAAAGTTGGATTTATTCGTCAAGTAAGATGAAGGCCTGACTTTTGGTGCTCTTTGTCTGCCTCTGGGTAAATCAGGAAATGAGTTTTTAAAGGAAGGCTCCCGTGGGTATTGTGCACCTTCCTGTGATGGTGTGGATTAGGGGGTTTTGGGTAGTGTTTGCCATTGAAAAAGGCCATTAGGCAGGAATGTTTTCAATTTACTTTTTTTTTTTAAATGGGGGCACGCTGCTATGTTCTTGACCTCTTCCAGCTGCCTTTCAGACTATGAATGTTGATGCAGGCTGTCAGCACAGTTCAGCCCATGCAGGAAAAGGAAGAGAATCAGGAAATAGGGAGAAGGAAAACTTGGCCTTTCTATTTTTTCCCTTCCTCTGAGGTAGAGTGGATACAGAACTTGAGGGAAAAGCAGAAAGAACTTTTTTGTCCCCTGTATTATGGGGCTTTACTCGCCTACAATAGAAGATATTGTGGGGTAAGATGGTTCTGCTGGTGGAGAGAAGGGAAACGGTCCCAAATCACCACCTGCCCTGCAGCAGCAGGCACCAGAGTTGATGAGCTTTGAGCTTTGCTGGCTGCCATCCTGGTGTGTACTGGTGGCAGGGCTGCCTGTTTTGGATTCCTATTGTGCAGGTCTGAACTGCTGGAAAGGCAGTGAGAGACTTCCAGGTAAGCTTTTATTCTGCCCTAAAAACAATATGAATAAACAGGACAGAAGAGGAGAAATTAAAAAAAAAAGGAAAAAATCCTGAACCAACATTAAACACTTCTGGGCAGATTTTGGCACCTGTTTACAAAAGGAAAGCGTCTCTTCCTCCTCCCTTACTCATATTTTTGCAATGGTCCTGCCAGTTTTCCTTCTGCTTTGCTCTGCTGGGTTTTGGAGATGCCACAGGTGTGTCACTGCTGACCCAGGAGAAACCTCAGTGTCTTGGTGGCTTTTCTGGGAATGTTGATTTATTGCATCTGCTGATGTGGAAAATCTCTTATGCCTGAGGTCAGTATGTTCAGGAAGGAGACAGAGGAGTCCTGAAAAATAATTGATTTTATTCAAATAAAGGGAGAGTCCACCAAGACAGTCCTCAAGTGGGGTCTCTCAAATTGATGGAGGGCACAGCCTCCTTTTATCTTAATTATCCCAGCCCCAAATGTCCTTGTCCCTTTCCCAGTGGCTCCAAGGTAATTGGGATTTACAGACTTCCCGATGCGCCTAAGATGAAAACCAAACCTTTGTCAATGACATCAAAGTCATGTTTGAAATTTGCTTTTGGTGACATCCATTGTAATTTCCATATGGAGAACTGTGCCTTGGTGATATCTGTACTTACATTGTTCATTAGCAACTTTGGCTGGAGGACTAATCTAATTTCCTCTTGTTTACTAAGACAACCTTGTCATTTGTAGAGACACCCTGATCTTAATCCTATCAGAAGGTAAAAAAAACAAAAAAAAAACAAAAAAAACCCCAAAACCAAAGCTCTCTCCCGAGTCTTTAAATTAAGGGCCTTGCAGAGTGTTGTGGCTCCGCGTGTCACACCAGGGCTTTGCCTTTTGCATTCACAGCAGAGAAAGGGAGGAAAAGCAGAACGCTGGAGGGAAGGAAGGGGGAGGAAAAGCTTAGTCCCACAAACCCAAGAGGAGAAATACAGTCCAGCCCTTTCTTTCTTTGTGACACCACAGGCTCAGCCCAACTGAGCTGCTGTGGGAGCTCAGCTGGACATAGTGATGTCTTTCCAGCTTTTATTTCTCCCTTCTGTCCAATGGTACTGTATCTGCCTTTATTTTTCCATTTATCTAAGGTTCTGTTAGCATTACCCCACACGGATTAAGCCTTTGATTGGAGGCATTCTCCCATTTCCACCCTTCCTCCAGCCTTCTGTTAGTGAGTGCTTCTTGGGGCTCAGAGGAACAGACATTTTCCATTCTAACCAGACAGGCAAAATGAAATCCATCTCTGGAAGTTAACATTGGCCTTCTAAAAGAAAAGATAGTTGGTTAAGACTTGCGAGGTACAATATCCTCCTCCTCCTCTTTAAGATAACAATGTCTGCAATGCATCAGTTCATGCCATAGATACCAGCAATAAACCCACCATCTCTCAGCCTCTTACACCTGGCTTCAGAGAGTGAGAGGTGGGAGTTTTTTAATACATTTTATAGACAGAAATACCGGTCGCCTTCCATTTTTTTGCTTACTAAAGGATTTCCATCTTTCTCCTGAATTTTGAATGTATGGTGTTAAAAACACTTTTTTTGGAGGATTACACTGTGACATACACCCCCACAGAGTCCAGCTTTACTGCAGCATGTCCAGACTCGAGGGGCAACTACTTTTAACTCCATTCTTCTATTTTTTTATTAAAAAGAATTAGATCTGTGTTCCCTTTGTAAATGGAAGAAGAGATGAACCCTTTTATTGAAGAAAAAAAAAAGTTTAAAGGAATGTAAAGTTTAAAAAAAAAAAAAAAGGCCAAAAAAAATTTCTGTCTGTATTTTTGGATCGCGTTATAGATCATTGACATATTGTTACAAATAAAGTTATTTTTGGGAACAAAGAGCAGGGAGAGTGTGTGGTGTTTGGGGGGAGTCGGCCGGCGCGCAGCCTCCCGCCGCCAGGAGGCGCGGTGGCGGCGCGTCCTCTTCCCGCGACCACTTCCCGGAACGTCTGTGGTGCCGGAGGGCGCGGTGGCTGGGAACGAGAACGGGGGCAAGGACCCCTGTTAACCGTGCCCATAGCACTGGTTTGGTTTGTTTTGGCGGGTTGGGGGGGAGGTCTCAGAGGGGAATGAGCGTCCGTCCGTGACCCAGCTGGTTGTCACCGAGATAGAATCATAGATAGGAGCCCTCTTCCCGCTTCCTCCGGGAGAGGACCCTCCTCGGAGCAGAGGAGGAGCTCGCTCGCACAAGTCTGGGTTGGAATGGAAGGGACATCAACCAACCACCTCTGCTTTCCAGCCTGAGGATGGCGTTTTCCTCCGCCGTCGCCCAGCGCTCGCTGTGGGCTCGGCGGAGGCGGCTGACGAGCTTCTACGGAAGGAGTTTGGCCCCGCAGAGGGTGACTTACACCTCGGGGACGTTTCAGCAGAAGAAAGCCGCAGCCGTGCCCGCCAGTGCAGTTATTTGCAGGCCCGGGGGCAGGAGGACGCTCCATAGTGCCGACTCCAGGCGCGGGGAGGTGACGCTGAGCAGTGAGCGCTATGGCGTGCGGCGCCTGCCCTTCTCTCGGCTCTCTCCCAGCGACAGAGCTTTCTTCCAGGCCTTGATGCCAGGCAGAGTCCTCACAGACCCACAGGAGCTGGAGCCATTTAACGTGGACTGGCTGAAATCGGTGCGAGGTGAGCGAGCTTCTTTATTTCTGTTTCTCGGTAAAGCCTCCTGCTCCGCACCACAATGAGAAATCATAGAATCAGAATGGTTGGAAGGGACATCAAAGATCATCTAGTTCCAGCCCCGCTGCTGTTGGCAGGGTCACCTCCCACTACACCCAGGTTGCTCAGTGCCGCCTCCAGCCTGGCCTTAAAGACCTTCAGGGATTGAGGGGGCATCCACAACCTCTCTGGGCAACCTGTTCCAGTGTCTCACCACCCTCATAGGACAGAACTGTTTTCTTATCTCCAGCTTAAATCTCACCTCTTCAAATTTGCATTCAAATCCACCAAACAAAATCATAACATCATAATCATCTGGGTTGGTAGGACCTTTCAGATCATCAAGGCAAACCACTAACCCAACTCTGACCATAGAATCATAGAATAGTTTGGGTTGGAAGGGACTCCAGAGATCATCTAATGCCAACCCCCCTGCCATGGTCAAGGACATCTCCCACTAGGTCAGGTTTCTCAATGCCTCATCCTGCCTGGCCTTAAACACCTCCAGGGAGAGGGCATCCAGAACCTCTCTGAGCAACCTGTTCCAGTGTTTCACTACCCTCACCATATAGAACTTCTTTCTTGTATCTAGCCTGAATCTCCCCTCTTCCAATTTACATCCACTATTCCTAGTCCTATTAAAAAGTCCTACCACAGCCTTTCTGTAGGCCCCTTTCTGGTTATTGATAAGCTACTATGAGGTACCTGAAGAGGAACTTGGACCCTTGACCCTCAGATTAAGAATCTGATATTCTCCATCTGAGCTCCACACCCAGGTCTTCTTTCTATACCAGCCTGTGTCTTTACCGATTGGGCAAAATAGGTTTTCCTCACAGCAAATACTCCTTTGAGAATTAATGGATTTTAGCTGAGGTTTCAGACTTTCATTTAAATAAAAAATCTAAGCCCTAGTCTCAGTTGCCAGTCCAGACCAAACTGCAACAGCCTCGCTGATTTTTCCTGAAACAAATTAGTTCATTTAACAGTTCCTTAAGGTTTGGCTGAACTTCAGCTGACAAGTGTTGTGATTTTTTTGTTACTTTTGTCAAAGTTTTTATGAGAATGTAAAATATTTCCAGCCTAGAGAAGAGAAGGCTGCGGGGAGACCTCACAGTGGCTTCCCAGTGCCTGAAGGGACTTCAGGAAAGCTGGGGAGGGGCTGATTGCCAGGGCATGGAGCCACAGGATGAGGGGCAGTGGTTTGAAACTGGAGCAGGGCAGGGTTAGATGAGACATGAGGAAGAAGTTCTCCTTCACGAGGGAGATGAGGCATTGGCCAAGGTTGCCCAGAGAGGTGGTAGAGGCCCCATCAAGCCTGGAGCCACTCAGGATCAGACTTGCTGAGGCTCTGAGCAGCCTGATCTAGTGCAGGATGTCCCTGCTCACTGCAGGAGACTGGACTAGATGGCCTTTGAAAGTCCCAACTTTATGATTCTATGATTCTGTATTTCTCATTGCCCCCAGAGGCAGCCAAATCTACATATAAATACAAAGTTTTTACAGTACTTTAAGGCAAAGGGTTTTTTAAAAGTGCTTGAAGTGCTTCTGCCTCACAGTGGAGGAACACCATGCTTTCTTTCTTCTCCTTTTTGACCTCTGTAGAGCACAGCATTTGCTCAGAGAGTCCCTTGCTTTCATTGCAGGCAGTAGTGAGCTGATGTTGAAGCCACAAACGACAGAGGAGGTGTCTCAGATTCTCAGGTAATGAGCATCTTTTCTCCTGGGCTTTGTGGGGGGCAAACTCAGGCTTATTCTGTAAGGGTCCAAAAGGTGTGGGGAACATCCAAGTGTTCAGGCACTGGTTGCTCAAGAATTGGGATTTCTGAAGGTGTTTTCTTCTTGGCTGCGTGGCTTGTGCTTGAGCTCTGGTAGCCTTATCTCTCCCTTCTGCTCTTGGGCTGCCCTTGGGCTGGCCAGGTTTCCTGGTGTTTCCAGTTGCTCCTAAGACTGGACACACTGTGTTGCTACAGCTACAGCTGGCGTGGAGATAGGCATGTACTGACGGGTAGGCAGAGCTGCTTGTCATAAAAAGCTTGCAAGTTCCTAATCAGGAGTGTTTTCACATGGAGAGCTGACATTTTTCAAGGCAGAAGGGCACTTTAGGCTAAATGCTGCTCAATTTCAGGAAGCGTTGAGTACTCTTGCAACAGACTTTCATATGGAGTGAAACTCTTCTCATAGATTGGGTTATTGCCTTAAGATACCTGAGGCTTCAGAGACATTTTTTCTTTCAGGTATTGCCATGCAAGGAACCTGGCAGTGAACCCACAGGGGGGTAACACAGGCCTGGTTGGGGGCAGCGTTCCTGTCTTTGATGAGATCATTCTCTCCTCTAGTCTCATGAACCGGATCATCTCCTTTGACAAGGTGTCTGGTAAATATTGCAGGAATGTGAGGCACAGAAATGAGCCCCTGAGTCCTAAACCAGTTATTTTCCTGGAGAGCAATAACTGCAGGATCGGCAGGGTTCAGCCTGGCAGCATAGAGGGCCATGAGGATGATCTGAGGCTGGAGAAGAGAAGGTTCTGGGGAGACCTCACAGTGGCCTTGCAGTGCCTGATGGGCATCAGTAAAGCTGGGGAGGACATGGAGCCACAGGAAAAAGGGCAGTTTGAAACTAGAGCAGCACAGAGTTAAATGAGACATGAGGAAGAAGTTCTTCCCCTTGAGAGTGGTGAGACACTGGAACAGGTTGCCCAGAGACGTGGTGGAGGCCCCATCAATGCCTGGAGACCCGGCTTGCTATGGCTCTGTGAAAACTGATCTAGTGCAGGATGGCCCTGTCACTGCAGGGGGTGGGACTGGATGGCTTTTGAAGGGTCCTTCTGACTCTGATTCTATGATTGTAAGAGATGTCAGAGCTGCGTTGCATCCAGGCTCCTGCTGCTGGTGTAATCCTTAGGTTACAACAGCAGCAGATGTAAAAGTACATTTGGTGGAGGAAGAATGAAGGAGATAAAAGTGAACTTCCTATTAACTGTTGATAAATTAAATGAAGAACTCAGCAGGTGGAGCAGAACGACCTGATAACTACACTAGTAGAGAGAAGGGAGGAATAGGACAAACTTAGAGGTTTGTTTGGATTTGGAAATTAAGGAATTACTCTGATTTGAGTATTTCAGTTCTTAAGAGAGAGAGAGGGAGGAATACAGGCAGAGATACACTGCACATCTCTCTTTTACTTCTACAGAGCTGTGGATGACTGGATGTATAGGCAATCATAAAGCTCTATTCAGCCCTATAGCAGCCACAGAGTGCCTAGAAGGTTTTGGAGGAAGAGGTGGTGGCATCTGCTTGTACTTGCCCTGTATGTTGATGAGACACCTTCTTCTTGGGTGTCAGCCTGTAGCAGGACATGTATGTTTCAGGAATCCTGGTGTGCCAAGCTGGCTGTGTCTTAGAGAAACTCAACGAGTACGTGGAGGAGCAGGGCTTTGTGATGCCACTTGACTTGGGAGCCAAAGGTAGCTGTCACATCGGCGGCAATGTGGCCACAAATGCTGGAGGCTTACGGCTCTTGAGATATGGCTCTCTGCGGGGGACAGTGCTAGGACTGGAAGTGGTAAGGCCAGTACTTACATTCTCTGTCTCACCCTCTAATTCTTACTGTTTCCTACTGTTCTAGCCCTTGGCTATCCATTAGGTAGATAGGTGCTTATCCAGGCTTCCACTCTTAATTTTTCCTGGCATGGCCCTTTTGAGAAAAGGCAGTAAGTATCTTTATGCCCTTGGCATCTGTTATTGTTGCCGTGATTTCCAGCTTCTGCCTCTGTTCTTGCTGATAGGTGTAGCATTAGATGGTTTTCTAGTCCGGAGAAGTGAAAAGAAGGTAGGGAAAACTTGGTGATTTTAAGTTACCTCCACGAGATCAGTTCCTCTCTGGAGGGGTGTCTCTGGAGCATGCTGTTGAATCTGTCCTACAGCACTCTCTGCTGGCTGCTCTTAATATTAAAAGTCATCTGCTTTAGTTTAGTTTGGCTGCTGGCCTTCTCCAGTCACTCCTGTTCCTCAGCTTGCTTCTGCCCTGTGCCTCCACGTGTAAAAGCTGGGATTTGTAGTTCGGAAAGATTTTGGGGCTTGGGAGCAGAGAGCTAATAGGAAATTAAATGGGTAGGTTGCAAAAGCCTGAGCTGATTTCACTGTGTAGGTCCAGAAAGGAAAGTTCTTGTCTGTCAGGCCTCCACAAGCATCTAAACAGTCATTGATAACATGTCTCATAGGCATTCAGCCTTGTTTTAAGGTTCAGGTGGTGGAGGGCTGGTTAACTAAGTGTGTTCTGGTTAACTAAGTTCACTGTTTCAAGTAATATTCCTTGTTTCTATTGAATAATGGGAGCTAGGGCTGCAAAGAGTGTTTCATCTTGTCCACCACTGGTAAGAAAAGTAGAGCAAACTCAGTCTTTGTGAGCAGCACTTTAAAAAGAAAAAAAAAAAAGGGAGCAAAAAAGTCTGAGGAAAGACTCAGGAAGGATTTAAAAGGGGGGAAGAACTGGGAATGGAGGAATAGTGGGAACAGGCTGCAGCTAGTGTCTACTGCTCATGGCTAGAGGCTGATTGGTAGCAGACAAGCTTGTGACAGCAGATTTCTAACATCCTAAGCTTTGAAAGGTCTCTGTCAGACGGATTGGTGCTTTAACTGGGTCTCTGTGTTCCCACAGGTGCTGGCTGATGGCTCAGTTCTGAACTGTTTGACATCTCTGCGCAAAGATAACACTGGCTATGACTTGAAGCAGTTATTCATTGGATCCGAGGGAACCTTGGGGGTTATCACTGCTGTCTCCATACTGTGTCCTCATAAACCTAAGGCTGTAAATCTGGCATTCCTGGGTAGGAGTTAATGATATTACGCATGAATTCAGAGGCTGGGAAAGGAGCAGGGGTAGCAAGATGGAGAGACAGGCCAGGCAATGCCTCACTGATGAGGGCAGAGCTGCTTGAAAGCTGTTTCTGAGTCTGCTTTTTCCCAGAGTTCTTTCTGGGGAGCCTTCATTGAGGCTTTTTTTTTCCTCCCTCCAAGGCCAGAAGGGGCTTTTCCGACAGCTTACTTATGGAAGATCTGGTCCTGGGAGCAGAGACCTGAACTATTAGGAAGGGAAATGTAGACAGAAGTGCTGACACAACTGTGGAATATGTGTAGTGGACTCTAGATATTGCTTGAACTTTCCTAGTTGCCTTTAAATTCCTCTTGGGTTGCCTTCTTGCCCGTGCTGAGACCTGAGGGTGGGACAGACATTTTGGTATGAGCTGTCTTAGACCATTCATGAGGTCCTTGCTACAGCAAAGACTAACTATCTCCCCTTGCTGTTCTGTTTGAAACCAGTTCAAACACTGCTCAAACTGTGACACGAACTGCTGATGTAAACCTACACAAGCTGGTAACACTTTACATTTTCTGTATAGAGATGACCTGAAACCTGATGAACTTTTTAAAACTTTCTGCAAGGTTTTGGGAGTGTTTTCTTTTGTTCCTCACTCGTCTCTTTGTTCTTTCTGAAGGATGTCAGAGTTTTGCTAAGGTTCTGGAAACATTTACAACCTGCAGAGCCATGCTGGGAGAGATTCTGTCTGCCTTTGAGTTCATGGATGAGAAGTGCATGGAACTAGTTGAGAAACATCTTAAGCTGTCCAGCCCAGTGGCAGGTAACAGAGTCATTTGTGCTGTCAGGGGCATTGTACCTCTACCCTGACTTCAGCAAGGCTTTTCCTCCATAACAGTCTGACCTCATCAGTGCCTATCAGTATCTAAAGGGCAGGTGTCAGCAAGATGGGGTCAGACTCTTTTCAGCAGTACCAAGTCAGGGAACATGGGCACAGGCTGGAATACAGAAAATTCTATCTCAACTGGAGGAAAATATTCTTCCCTATGAAGGTAGCAGAGCCCTGGCACAGACTGCTCAGAGAGTGGCAGAGTCTCCATCTCTGTAGACATTCAAACCCACCTGTGCAACCTATTCTGGTTGACCCTTCTCTGGAAGGAGGCTGGAGTAAGACTGTTTGCTTGTACTTGTTCCCACGAAACTGCTAGTTTTCTGAAAAGCAGTGTCTAGGTAAAGGGTAGAACATGTGAGTGAAAGGCCCTACAGATAATAGATTGCCACTTGAGCAGCCCTTCCCTGTGGCACCAGAGAATCTGGGCAGTAGGGCAACCCCATAAAATGTGCCAAGCTGGGGAAAAGTTTCAGACCCTGCAGTAAATTCCTTTGCCTTTAGCCCAGAGCATCTGCTTATTTTGTTCTCCCTCATTTTCAGGCAGCCCTTTCTATATCTTAATTGAAACTTCAGGCTCCAGCCCAACCCATGACAAAGAAAAATTGAGCAACTTCCTTGAACAGGCCATGACTTCTGGTTTAGTCACTGATGGAACTGTGGCAGCAGATGATAAGAAAATAAAGGCAAGTCATTGTTTTCTCTTGAGCAACTCTTTTTATCCTTATTCTCTACTTGGATTTGTGTTTTTAATAGGGAAGTGTTGAGGCTGATGTTTGGTGTAAATGTCCCTGGGTGATCTGGTAGCTCATTTGGCCTATTGAGTAAGAATGCTAAGAGAAAATCATATAACCATAAAGTTGGAAGGGACCTTCCTAGGCAATCTAGTCCAACCCCCTGCAGTGACAGGAACATTCTGTACTATATCAGGTTGCTCAGAGCCTTAGGCAAGCCTGGCCTTGGATGTCTCCAGGGATGGGATACTTGTAATTGGTGTTTTTTCCCAGAAAGTCTGAGTAGTTGGAGTTTCAGTGGATGTTTTCTCTTCTAAAAAGATCAAAATAATCGGTTACATCTTTCAGGAGGTGATGGGTTAGGACCCAAACTGCCTGAAAACTGTCAAAACCAGCAGCTCAGTTGACACTGTGTTAGAGCAGTTAGAGACTGTGGTCTCACAGAATGAGACAGATACATGGTGTGTCAGTGAGGAGGAGAGGGATTTGTTTCTGCTTGGTGAATACGAATCTCTTCCACCTACCCATGTTTCTCCCAACCCCAGTTCCCAGACCAAGTGTTCCAGCACTACTTGAGGAGGAACATCCTCACTTCTTGAGAAACCCAAAACTGATTTGGAGGGAGTTCCCATGCCTGTGTTCTTTCTGTCTGGGCCACTTGCAGGGCTGGTGTATCACATTAGAGTGTCACTAAGGAAGCTTTATAATGAGCTTCCAAGAGGGAGAGGATATCAAGGGAAATGAGAAGTTTATATGACAGGCAAAGATTCAAAGCTCTGTTTTCCTCAGTGCCAAGGGATACTTGGTTTATATGGTTTTCATTCACCTTCAGACTCTGTGGAGCCTGCGGGAGAGGATCACAGAGGCCCTCACTCACGAGGGCTATGTCTACAAGTATGACATCTCTCTGCCTGTAGGAAAGCTGTATGACCTTGTGACCTACACCAGGGCTCGGCTGGGCCATAGTGCCAAAAACGTAGTAGGCTATGGCCACTTGGGTAAGTGCAGATGCTGGGAAAAGAGGTAGTTTCTCTTCTGGGCTCATGGTTTTGCTTATCAGCAAAAGTTTATTTTAATTTTAAAAGTTCAGTTTAGATTAGTGAGAGCATAGACTGAGTAGCCAAGAGCTGTCTGAAAAGGAGGTTGCATAAGGTTCTGGATTTTGTTGCTTTCCGTCTGTATTGCCTGTGTTAGTGGCAGGGTGCTAGCCAGCCAGCCACTGAACTCCTCATCTCTATCTTCTTGCTCTGTAATTGGTGGTGTTGGAAATTTAACTATGTCTGAGCCATTAACCTTCCAAGAGAGAGTGAGAAAAATTGTGCATGGGAAGTGCATTTGTCAGAATTTAACTTGATTTTATACTCAGGTAGATTGGTAGTTTCCAAGAGCTGTTCTGTTTTAAAAAAATAAAATAGAAAAAATAAGGAATAGAATAGAACACACTTCATCTCTCTTGATCTGAGGACATGAAAAGGCAAGTCTGCATAACAAAAGCGGCCTCCTCTCTTGCTGTTGACATGAAGCTGTGTACTTATGGGTTTGCTGGGATGCAGGAAGAGTTTCTGGAGCGAGAATGAATGAGAAAGTTGTGTTTTATTTCTGCAGAATCTGTCTTCTGAATGCCCAGTAACTATGTGCTTAATCAGATGCCATCTCAAGCCAAATGGCAAAAGGAAAAAAACAAAACATTCTGCTTGCTTTTGTTAGTATTGACACAATGCCAGAGTGCATGTGGAGCACTGCACAGACATAATGGGGAGAAAGAAAGCAATGAAGGACCGAATTAAAATCTAATGATCATTATGAAATAGCATTAGAGAAGCCCTTGCCAGGCTGTCTCCCGAGGTAGACAATGCAGCACAGTTTGAATTCTAAAACGACAAGTGGGAATTTGACAGCAGCTTAGCTCAGAAAACTTTGTCAAATACTGGACCGAAAGCATGGAAGAACAAAGATGCTATTGGAATTATCTGTGCATGGAGGGGCTTGATGTTTGTAGAACTTGTGTGAACTGGTGCTCCTGTCTTGCACAGTCTGGAGGCTAACAATAGTGCCTTTCTTTGAGTTGTGGAGGAGACTCTGTTGTAGTTTTTCTTACATTTCTCCGCAATGTTTTCTACCAGGAGATGGAAACTTGCACTTGAACATCACGGCAGAGTCCTACAGCCATTCCCTGCTGGATGCCATCGAGCCCTTTGTGTATGAGTGGACGGCGAGATACAAGGGTAGCATCAGCGCAGAGCATGGACTGGGCTTCAAGAAGAAGCAGTTCATTCAGTACAGCAAGCCCAGTGAGGCCATCTTTCTTATGCAGCGCTTCAAAGCCATGTTAGACCCTAAAGGCATCCTCAATCCTTACAAGATGCTGCCCTCCAGCTCTTGAGAGCAGCTTGCACTGAGAAGTGAGCAGATCCCATCACACCAGGGTGGCACCTCCAGGCACCATACTTCAGCTGTAAACAAATGGACGAATCAAGCCAACATGGGGAGTGTTCCTTGGGTTGTTTCATTAGTGTGATGGAACTAGTAAAGGAATGTGTTTTTTCTTTCTGGGAGTGCCCACTCATTCTGAGGAGCACAGTCCTGGGTTGGACCACATGGCTTTCCTGCTTCCTTTGAAAATGGGTGTGCAGATGCTGTGTGTGGATTGCTTTGCTCTGATTTATTAGTGACACCAGATGGAAGAGGGATTTTCTCACTTAGGTTGTGCAAATGAGACAGAAAGGAGCACTGGAGAGAACGTGTGAGTGCTAGCTGTGGGGATGCAAAGAGCAGAGACATTGGGCTCTGTAGACAAGGATCAGCGTTGGGAGAAAGGTATGATGGTACTTGTTGGAGTGAAGCAGTAAGAGCAGTGAACAGCACTGGGAACAAGGTTTAACAGAAACAAGGAGGACACCTGGTATTTGTGCAGATAGTGGATGTTTAGTCAGTATGTTTTAAGATGAGAAATTAACTGATAAAATACAGCTGCAAGGATAGAAAAAGGCTGTTTGCTAATGAGCTGCCATATAAACCACACAGCAGCTCAATAAAGTGTCTTCAATCACCACTCACTCTGTGCCTTAATATGCCACTCTCTATCATTATGTCCAAGTGAAAACCTTGCACTTCCTCACTTATTTTGATCTAATTTATTTTCCCAAGGTGCCTCCTTACTCTAGGGGAGGAGACTCTGAAGCTTCCTGGCCAGTGAGCAGACTACTGCTGACATCCAGAGCCATGCTTCTCTTGGTGAGGCCACAGAAGGGTACAGGCAGCTGTTACTCAAAAGAAGCTTGGAAGATCCAGCAATAATCATGAAAATAAAATAGTAGGAAAATAAAATGGGCCTGTGGGGTATTCAAGGGGATCTTTGATTGTGAAAGATACATAAAAAAATAAGCTTACTCAGGCAGGAGTAGGAGGGAAAGAGCATGATGCTGTAGGAAAGTCTCAGAAATCAGCACAGGACCTAATGGAAGAGGGGTGGGATCTTGTTTCTCCACTAGGCTGTTTTTACTGTGCATTCTCTCATTGCCAGGGTCACTTGTGGGATAAGGGATGTTTGAATGGGTCTTTTATGCCTTTTAGGAATCACTGGTTGTTATGAAGTATCCTTTTGACTCAGGATCTTGCTTGATTATCCACAAATCTGGGGTATTGTTTCCTCGGTTTCAGTATATTTTAGTAAACATTTTAGCAAGGCCTTTGATACTATCTCTTAGAGCATCCTGCTGGACGAGTCCAGCAGTGACTTGAGCAGGTACACAGTGAAGAACTGGCTGGATGGCAGGACTTCAGGAGTTGTGGTGAATGGGGCTATGTCTGACTAGTCACCAGTGCTGTTCCTCAGGGCTCAGTCCTAGGGACACGGCTGGCTGATGTTTCTGTCAGTGCTCTGGATGCAGAAGTTAAAGGCATCATTAGCAGTTCCGCCTGTGACACTAAACTGGGAAGCCCTGCTGGCTGTCTGGAGGAGCAAGAGGGCTTGCAAAGTGATCTGGACAGATGGGAGCATTGGGCAGTCATCAAGAGCATGAAATTTAGCAGGTTCAAGGGGCAGATTTGGTGCTGGACACCAGTCTAAATTGGGAGGGGAGTGGCTGGAGAGCAGCCCTGCAGAAGGAACGGGTGGCACTCACTGGCGGCAGCTCTGCAGAAGCCACAGTGAGCCCTGGAAGCCTAGAGGGACAAATGGCACAGCATGACCATGATCAAGAGAGGGAACTGTCCCACTGTGCTCAGCACTGGTGCAGCCTCACCCTTGAGTTCTGGGTGCAGCTCTGGGCCCCACAATTCCAGTTAAGAGTGTAAAGGTCCCTGAATATACCCAGGAGGGCAATAAGACTGGGGAAGGGCTTGAGGGTACATCCTGTGAGGAATGGCTGAGGACTTGGATTTGTCTCAAGTGGAGAAAAAGAGGCTGAGGGGCATCCCTGGTGATCTACAGCTTTCTGAGGATAGGAATGTGGAGAGGGAAGTGCTGAGCCCGTCTCCCTGGAATCCAGCAATAGGGCACATTGAGAGTGGTTCAGAGCTGTGCCTGGAGATGTTTAGACTTGTGGGGTTAACTGTTGGGTTGACAGACTCTGCTGGCAGATGTCCTTCAGAGGACTGTTTGGGAGGTAAACAAGGGGTTTGCCCAGGAGCACTGAGACAAACAGATGGCTGGGAGGGACATCATTTAGTGTTACTGATGGTGCCTACAAAGGGAACTCCTGACTACCAGTTGTGGTGTGGAGAGAGAAACTGGCTACTGCTGAATATTTCCAAAAAAGTGGGTTTGCCTGCTCTACATGACGACAGGTTTGAAGCCAACACATGAGTACTGCTTGCAGAGAAAACCAGATAAAACTGGGGACCTTCCAGGAAAAGGGTACAGAGACCACTATGTGGTACCTGAAATGGTGCCTGGGGAACCTTGGAGGCTTCATTTTGGGTTTGTCCCATTGAAAGCAAGGAGATTGATCAGGTTTACATGGCATGCCTTGAGATGCAACAGATGGAGAGAGCAGGCAGTGTTAAGGGTAGAGGGGAGAAGTGCCTTTGGAGGGATGAAGGTCCAGGATGGCAGGACTAGGAGGAATGGATGCAAATTGGAAGAGGGGAGATTTAGGCTGGAGAGAAGAAAGAAGTTCTTAACTATGAGGGTGGTGAGACACTGGAACAGGCTGCCCACAGAGGTTCTGGATGCTCCTCCCTGAAGGTGTTTAAGGCCAGGCTGGATGAAGCCATCTGGTCAAGTGGGAGGTATCCCTGCCCATGGCAGGGTGGTTGAAACTAGATGATCTTGAAGGTCCCTTCCAACCCAAACCATTCTATGATACACTTCAGTATGGAAAATCAGGTGGACTTTTTAATTAGAATTCTCATTAGCCTAATGAAAACTTTGACTGAGAGTGTATGTTTGTTAGCTAAGCATTTCTGTGTTTAACTCAATAGAACCTTTGTTGGCCTAAGAACTTGGGCTAAATTTATCTCTTTTGTTTAGTTAAGCATTCATCATGCCAGTGTCACAGTGATCTAGGCAGGAGGCCATAAAACTAAGGTATAACAAAGAGTGTTGCTCTTGCACCTCACCAGGGCAAGATGCAGCTGGTCTGGAGGCCATCTTGCTGGACCACTGACAAGGCACTGGGCAAAGCAGCTTTCATGGACAGAGCTTCAGAGGTCAAACACGGGACACAGTGAGGAAGAAGAGTGGATATAATAAAAGACCACCAGAGACGGCGGACGCCCACCCTACATCTAACTACACATGCTCCATTGGGCACCCTGTGAGATAAAAGCTGACCCTGGGACTTTCTGCTTTTTTACCCTTCCAGTTCTCCACCTGCAAGCAGGTGCCTGGGGCTGAGCTGCCCACAGGGACTGACACACTGCCCTGTCCCCACAGCAGGCAGGCTCATGGAGCTGAGTTATTACTCTCCAGTTCTGAATTAAGGTCAGTGGGCTGCCCTTCATCCCTGCCAGGCTGGGAGCTACCTGGCCCCACACAAAGTCTCGTGTTTCTGTGCAGCACAGAAACCAAACCTGACCCTCCCTCCCCGCCAGGAGAGAGAGTGAGAAATCAATTGTAAAAGCTATAAAAAAAAGAATTGGTCCTTTGTGGCTGCTGGGCTCTGACCAGCTACTGAGCAAGAAATGGCCCAGCTGACATGTGTTATTTCTTCCTCCATAACAGGAGGAAGAAACCTGTTACTCATCACCCACCTGTCAGCAGCACCTGACACCCTGCCAAGAGTAACCCTAGAAATTCATTTGTAAAACAGCATTTTGGCTCCTGTTCCACCAATAAATTCACAGAGAGCAACCCTATACCTCACTAATCTCTGCATCTTGATAAGCCCTGGAACTGGGGCTGGCCTGGGAAAGCTGTGATTTTAAAAAGAGACGTTGTGTATTTGGGCTCTCTGAAGACTTAGTGACGTAAGTGAATGGCAGCAGGATGCTGAGGACTTGGCTCTTGGTAAAGAGGTGCATGGGTTTATTGTACCATAGAATAGTTTGAGTTGGATCATCTAGTTCCAGCCCCCCTGTCATGGGCAGGGACACCTCCCACAGCCTCTCTGGACAGCCTGTGCCCACCCTTACAGTTCTCAGGTGCTTGCTCTTGTTCAAGGAAAGCAGTAATGGCTCATGCTGACTGACAAGCTTTGTCTGGGGAAACAAGCTGAAGGTGATAGTGGGGCATTGGAAGAGGTTGTCTACAAAGGTGGTAAAGGCCCCATCAAGATTGGAGATGTTCAAGGCCAGGCTTGCTGAGGCTCTGAGCAACCTCATCTAGTGCAGGATGTCCATGCTTACTTCAGGAGGTTGGACTGGATGGCCTTTGAAGGTCCTTTCCAACCCAACCCATTCTATGATTCTAGAAGACCAAAAGTGAAGGCAACAATTCCATCTCCTCTTCCCATTTGGGAGACCCGAGAAAGCTTATTGTTGGCCAAATGAGGAGAGTATCAGCGTCATCCCTGGCATGGGGAGCAGGGCAAGTGCCCCACCTCCAGACCATCAGGACAAATCCTCCTCTTACTGAAGCAATTTGCATCTGTCAGACCCAGTTTGTGAGCTGCTGGTGTATGGGAGCCTTGGTGGGAGCTCAGATCCCTGTTTGAACCCCAGGTTGGAATGGTTGTTAATAGCACCAGGAAATCACTCTGCAGACAACTGCAAACTTAGAGACTGTTCAGAGGCAGGAGCAGACTCTGATGAGGCTCTGAGTCTTGAGCTCTAAAACTCCAGCTACAGGAGTTACATTTTCACTGGGAGAGTCTGAAGCCCAAATGCCTCGAGGGGAATTAGCAATAGGTGGATGCTGTTGCTGTTCTGATGTCGTCCCTGACTCCTATTGGCAGACGGTTGTGGCCTTAAAGCAGGGAAGGAGAAGCAGAGGGAAGGCAGGACAGCAGGGACATGTCACTGAAGCAGTGATGTGACCCAGTGTGGGGTGATGGAGAGGAGAACGGCGCCTTCCTGCAGCCCGGATCTTGCCTGAGAACCCCTTGCGGTCCCCTCTGACAGCCAATAGAGAAGAGGGGGTCTGCTAAATCCTCACTTCTCCTCAGAACCCTTGCAAACCCCATCTCCTTTGCCTTTGTGCCGTGACCTCAGTGCTTATCACGGCTTGCAGATCGCCGCCCACCCCTGGGTACACCTGGCCACTCCCTCTGCCCTCACCTCTTCCAGATATTTAAAACAACCAGGAGATGCTAGAAGTAGAGACAGGTGTGTGCCAGGATCACAGAGGTAGTGAGAGCACCGGAGTGAATTTGCAAAGGGGATATTTAGCAGCAGCGAGGAAGCATGAAAAGCCCCAGGAGTGTGTTGAGGTAAGGGGAAGAGGGAGGGGAATGCTCCAGCTGCAGTATTAAAAGGTCTGATTAATCCCTGTAAATTGTTAATGAGCTTGTTCCGTGGCAGAGATTAATTCCCCCATTAAGGTCTCCTCCCTGTATTCCAGGTCTTTTAATCTGAAAGCACCTTGCTAAGGGAATGCACAGATCTGTTATTTTCAGCTGAAGAAGGTTGTCCCAATCCTTAAAGCATCCTCCAAGTGCAACCTGAGAGATAGTTTTCCATGTTTTCTTCCTGGCTGGGACATGGCAGGGCATGGATGGGACAGACCAGTCAAAGCTCTGGTGCCAGCCCTGCTGGCAGCTCTGTGGGGCTTTGAGCTGCTGAGAAGAGTTTGCCCAGAGAGGCAAAGGAGACCCCATTCCTAAGTGCATTCAGGGCCAGGCTTACAGAAGTTCTGAGTAGCCTGTTTGCCAGGATATGGAGCAATAGGACAAGGAGAAATGGTTTGAAACTAGAGTAGTGCGGGGTTAGATGAGACATGAGGTGGAAGTTGTTCCCCGTGAGGGTGCTGAGACACTGGCCCAGGTTGCACACAGAGGTGATGGAGGCCCTGCTCATTCTTTGAGACATCCAGGGCCAGGCTTGCTGAGTCTCTGAGTAACCTGGTCTAGTGCAGGATGCCCCTGCTCACTGCAGGAAGTTGGGCTTTGAATTGCCCATTCAGCTCTGTGATTCTATGGTTATTAAGAAATGCTGCTGAAAGACTGCCTGAAATTATGTTTTAATAATCTTTATTGCATATACTGTGCTGCAAATTCATTCTAGAAGTGGGTACCAGAGTGGCTCAATGTTTTTTGGACAGGCTCTCTGCTCTTGCTGAGGATTCCTCACACTGGTGGGATGCTGCTGGGAAAGGAAAGCTCTGCTGTGCCCAGCAAAGTGTTTTCAGGTGTGTCTGCAGAACAAGCAAAGTATCTTCCTGGTGTTGTCTCCCTGCTCCCTCTGTGTTTGCTTTGTGACTCCCCAAGATGGCTTTCATCTTAGGTGTGGTTCTTTGTGTTCTGCTGCAGTGTGTTCCCATCTTCTCAGCAGTTCTCCTTGGCTGGACCCAGGCTGCCACAGCCCAGTTTGTCAGGTGGTGGGAGGCTGCGGACCATGCCGTGTAGAGCTGGTGTTGGCACTCTCCTTGGGCCAGCTGGAAGGTGCAGTCTAGCCTCTTTCACATGGCACAAGCTGGAGGCTATAAAAACCACCACCCTGTGCAGCAGGACCATAAATGAGTCTCTTAGCCAGAAGGAAAGTAATAAGGACAACAAGGTGCAGCCTACAGCAAGCCATGTGCCTGCATCCACCCTCAGACTGGGCGGGTTGGAACCTCCCATTGTTCACCTGGGAGAATGGGAACCACAGATGTGACCATCTCATGATGTAAATGGACATGCAGGATCATGTAGCAACAGAACAATGGGCAATGGTCTTGAACTAGAGAAGGGCAGGGTTAGATGAGACACAAGGAAGAAGTTCTTCCCCGTGAGGGCCATGAGGCACAGGAACAGGTTGCCCAGAGAGGTGGTGGAGACCCCATCAAGCCTGGAGACATCCAAGACCAGGCTTGCTGAGGCTCTGAGCAACCTGATCTAGTGCAGGACATCGCTGCTCACTGCAAGGGGCTGGACCAGATAGCCCTTCAGAGGCCTTTCCAGCTGAAGGCATTCTATGACTACATTTTTTTCAAAATCACTTTAAAGCCCAGGCCAGATCTGCCATACTTTTGAAGATGTGGCTGAAAACTCATAATTCACCCAGAATTAAAAAAAAAATACAACTTTTAAAATCAGAGAAGTCAGATCAAGCTTGGGGATGAGAAGTTCCTTTTTGGTGGGCATCAGGCTTTGAAACAATCCTGTGCATGTCCCAGGTAGAATGTGCTTGTGATGATGAATGTTGATCACCTCCTTAGTGCTTTAAAGAGCCCTTGTTATCTGGGCAGAATATGGGCAGAGGATGTGCTGAGTGACAGGGTTTAGTGATGGGTTGTCAGTGTTGCATTAATGATTGGGCTCATCAATCTTAAAGGTCCCTTCCAACCAATTCTATGGTGAGGAAGGAAGCCTCTGAGCTGAGGAAGGTGAGACCTGAGTGAGGCTGAGCACAGAAGCAGGTATGGGATGAGGAGGAGATGTTGCCTCAGGGAGCAACCCTCTTGTTTGAAAGCAGGGCATGATTAATCCCTTGCAGGTGCTGTTAGGCTGTTCATACATTTTCTTCAGTGAAAAATCTATTCTATTAAAAAAAAAAAAAAAAGCAGTTTAGTATTCTTTGAGAACCCCATCTTCTGCCATGATGTGATGGCAGAAGTCACTCAGACTTCTTACTAAAGAACTCCCCTTAATCCTAGGATGGGATTTCTTTCTAGGGAGACAAATGGAACCTGGAGCAGCAAAAAAAGCTCTAATCTCCCCCTGAAAATGGAAAGAAAAAGCAAAAGCAAAAGAGTGGGAGGCTGTGGGGGAGCATAACGGGCTCTGTCTGAATACTGCTGTGGCTTGCTAAAGGGCAGAGTTATTTGAGAGGGTGTGAAAGTGCATGCACTTAAAATTCATTCTAAAGCAGAGAATGTTTAAGTTCCTGTTGCTTGTGAACTGATCAAAGTGACCTGAGTTAAGAGCAGATGGTTTATTGTGTGTGGATACATCTGGAAAGAATCATAAAGTTCCTAAAAATGTCATGAAGTAGCAAAGTTCCATTGATTCTGTATTTTGGATTTAAATGTAAGACCACAAGTGTGGAGAGGGTTGTGTTTTCTCTCACTCACAGAAGCAGGAAGCCACAGTTTAATAACTGTGTGTTGTCAAGTGTAACTATAGTGATGCATTTAGTGTTTGGAAGTTGGGATATCAAGGGAAAAGGGTGGTCCTGCTCCGGCAGGAGAATGGGACTAGATGATTTCTTGAGGTCCCTTCCAATCCCTGACATTCTGTGATTCTCACTTTCTGACCCCACACACCTGACCCAGCACCACAGAGATGTAAAATTGTGCTCCAGGTGATAACATTTCCCAGGGAATAGATGCAAAGCTTGGTGGTTCAGCTGCTGGGAAGGGCCATCATGTGCAAATCCATTGAAACTCTACTTTTTTTTCCAGGCACATCAAATGTCTCATAATTTTCAGCCTTTTCCTGGGACTCATCTTCTTATCAGGCTTCTTCTATGCGAGGAACAGAAATTACAAGTAAGTAAAGGGGAAGGTCTGGCCTGGGACAGAAAGAAGCTGACCTGTGACACTTGATTTCACTCTCATGAGGTTTAAGTGGCCTGAAGTTAGGTCCTAGACCCACATTTGGGCAGAAAAGAGATCACTCTGGCCAAAGTGCAGCTCTTTGGGGCAAAATTAGCTACATGGAAAAAGAAAAGGAGCTGAAGCTTTTGGGTGAGGACCCTGAAAGGCAGAAAGCTGACACAATGTCTACACCTGAGGGATGGGGCTTGCTTGTGTTGGTGCCTTGCTCCAGCTGTAGGAGCAAACATGTTCTGGTTTGGCTTTTCCAGGTCTTGGAGATGGAGTACAGCACAGGCAAGGGCATTTTTGCCATCTTTTGCCTCCTGTAGAGCCTTGGAGAGTCACAAGAAGCTGCTGCCTTGCCATGCCAGGATGAATGTCATGTTCCTCAAGACCCACAAGACTGCCAGCAGCACCATCCTGAACATCATGTTCAGGTTTGCAGAGAGGTACAACCTCACTGTCGCTCTCCCAGCTAACAAGCTTGCCCACTTGGGCTACCCAGAGACCTTCCGGGCCCGCTTTGTGGAGGACTTTCAAGCCAGAGGACAAAACTACAACATCATGTGCAGCCACCTGCGTTTTAATCCCAAGGAGGTAAGAGCAAGCCACAACACCTGCACTGCTTGAACCAGCAAGTGCCTCCAGACTAACAGCCTCTCTTCTTCCTCCCCAAAAATAGGTGCAAAAGGTGATGCCAGCAAACACCTTCTACTTCTCCATCCTGAGGAATCCCATTCCTCTGATGGAGTCTTCCTACGTCTACTACAAGGACACTGTCTCTGCCTTCAGGATCTCCAAGGATGTGAATGAGTACCTGGCATCACCCACCAAGTATTACCTCCCATCAGATTACAAACAGAACTTCTATGGCCGGAACATCATGTGGTTTGACTTTGGCTATGACAACAATGCAGAGGACAAGAAGAAGTATGTCCAGACAGTCCTGCAGGAGATTGAACAGAACTTCCACCTCATCTTGATTGCTGACTACTTTGATGAGTCCATGATCCTCTTGAAGCACGCTTTGTGTTGGGATCTGGATGATGTGATTTACTTTAAGCTTAATTCCAGAAGCCCAGACACTATCCAGACCTTGACTCCAGAAAGCAAAGAGAAGGTAAAAACATGGTGCTCTCTGGACTGGGAGCTCTACCTGCACTTTAACCAGACCTTCTGGAGGAGAATTGAGGAGACCATAGGGCTTGAGGAGCTGGAGAAGGAGGTGAGTTGCCTGCGGAGGAGACAGAAGGAGCTCATGGAGGTCTGTCTCTTGGAGCAAGAGGCAGTGAGGAAACAAGACATCAACAACAAAGCCTTCCTGCCTTACCAGTCTGGGGCTGCCAGTATCCTTGGGTACAACCTCAAGCAAGACTTGAACAAAATGACTCTGAGAACCTGCGAGAAAATGGTTGTGCCAGAGCTCCAGTACATGTCCTACCTTTATGCTGTCCAGCACTCGCACAAGAAGAAGCAGCTTGATTTGCTCTTGGCCTGATCCAGTTTCCAGGGGAAGATGCAGCTCCTGACTCCCAGCTAGGACATGTGGAAAACCACTAGGGTTTCCCATCACGATGAGTAACCCCATGAGTAACTATTGCATGCAAGGAGTTGGGAGATGGAGGCTCTGTTTGGAGCCACCATGCTGGTGGTGGGTCCCTTTTTGGGTACTTTGAGCCAAAAGCTCAGCGCTGGCTGGGTGCTGAGCAATCCCACAGGCAGGGCACAGCCTGCTGCTGCTGCTGCTGCTGCTGCCCAGGGCCAGGCAGACCTGCAGCTGCCTATTAATCATAGGATTAATCATTTTGTTTGTGTTCCACTTCAATTAACAGCTGTCCTTATGTCCCCACTGGTCACAGCTCACTAGAGCAAATGCTGAGTTTTGGTGTTCGGGAGAAAAGATGGGAGGGAGGGAAGGAGCAGAGTGTGAGCAGGGGTCACAGGGGTCAAAGAGATGTCAGCTCTCCTGCCCAGCAGCCTCTGCCTTTCACCATGTCTGACCACCGTCCCATCCCAGGGCTACCTTTCAGGTGGCAGACCCCAGCATCATCCCCAAATTTGGCTGTGCTGACTGACAGTTCTCTCACATGTGTCATAGAATCATAGAATGATTTGGGTTGAAATGGACCTTAAAGATCATCTAGTTCCAACCCCCCTGCCATGGGCAGGGACACCTCCCAGTAGTCCAGGTTGCTCAATGCCTCATCCAGCCTGGCCTTAAACACCTCCAGGGAGAGAGGGGGCACCCACAGCCTCTCTGGGCAACCTTTTCCAGTGTCTCACCACCCTCACAGGAAAGAAATCTCTTCCAATTTGCATTTGTCATGAGGTATGTGGGAGCTCTGCACTACTTGGGACACCCCTCTCTTGGATGAAGGTCCCTGGCCATGGGTGGTCCCCCCGGCTCAGCATCTTTGAAGCCCCCTCTTTGTTGGGCCCCCTCTTTGCTATATTGGCCAAACTCCACAATGCTGCTGAGGAGAGGAGTGGGGAGGGGCAAAATAACTGCTTGTTAGCCTTGCTATTGAAGGAGGTCATTAAACCTGCCTGGGCTGTCCTTGCTCCTCTGTGAGCTTCCTGCTGCTGAGAAAGTTGGTTAGGAAGTTTGTTTCCAGCACTGGGAAAGTTCATTAGAAGGATTAGGCAGTGCTAAGTCCAAGGTCTTTGGTGTCACCACTATTGATGATTGACCATGGCAAGTTTCCTTCTTTTCCACCAATATCTTCTGCTCTCCCCAGCTGAGCACCAAAGGGATGGTGGATCTGGAGTCACTTGGCTGGAGACTTGTCCTCAGGCAGCACCCTGGAGAGTGGGGGAGATGCTATCAGAGGGCACTGGGATTTCCCTGGCCAAGGCAAGGGTTAACCTCCTACTTTGAAACCTGTGCTGCTCCCTGAAGCATGAGATGGACAAGGGGAGCAAGTGGGAGCTTAGCATCTTTGGGGTTTTCTGCTCCAGCAAATCTGTCTGGAATTAATCAGGTTTAGGAGGTGTTTGCAACCAGCCAGGGTGGAGAGGGCAGCTGGAGGGCAAGCTCTGGGGGGGCTTTCCTGTCCAGTTCTGCAGACAGAGCCTAGGTTTTCCCCTTGGAACGACTGGTCTGTGACTTGCCCCATGGACTTGGTCAGGTCCCTGTAGCTGAGCTGGTGGCAGGAGTGGACTACAAGCATAAGAAGCATTTTTTTAACAGCCAACATGAGTGGGGTGAGGGGGGTGGTCCTGGTGGGGCTAGGACCTTGCAGACCATGGAGAAGGCAGGCTGCAGCGCCTGGACAGGGATGTCTGTCCTTGCCCAGCCTGCAGGAGCAGGGAAACTTGAACAGGAGGTGCAAAGATCCCTCCCCAGACTCCCTTTGCATCCTCTCTGGAGGCGGATCTGGGATGGCATCTTGGCAGCCTCAGCACCCGGCTTTGCCCAGGCTGGTGACGGCGTATTTGTGCTGCCCAGAGCTGCTGACTCAGGGCTTTGTCCTGCTCCCGTGAGCCCTTGGACCCTGCCGGGAGGGGTGGCCAAGCTGGAGGTGATGGGCACAGCACACTGTCGGTGGCTGCAGGAGCCAGTGTTGCCCCGTGGTGGGGGTGAGGGACGGCGGGGACAAACTGCTGGGTGCAAACTGGTGAGTCCTTTACTTTCTTTGAGGGGTGTTGAATCAGCAAAAAATTCCTCACTGAAACACAGGTGAAAGCTGCCCTTGGGTCCCCATCTCCTGTGGTGAGACCCTGGGTATGTGCAGGGTCAGCCTAGGTAGGACACCATTGTTTGTGTTGTGTACCCCAGGTTTCCCCACGGGGCAGGGGAGACCTTCTTGTGCTCTACCACTCCTTTCAATAGTGAGGCGGTAATTGGTCTTTTCTCCCAGATATAAGCCTCAAGTTGTCCCAGGAGAGGTTTATGATGGATATTAGGAGCAATTTTTACACCAAAAGGGCTGGATGAGGCTGTCCAGGGAGGTTATTGAGACACCACCCCTAGAGGCTGTCAGACACAGAGCTTAGAAATATGGTTGAGGGATGGTTCTTGTCTGAGTTGGGTTGATGGTTGGTCTCAGTGACCTGAAAGGACCCTTCTAACCTGGCCCATCCTATGGTTCTATAAAATAAGGAGCTGGTTGGGTCTGCTGGGCTGGAGATAACAGAACAACAGCATAAAATGATCCCTGACCCTCTTGGAGATTGCTGGGCTGGTCTCAGGGTCATGTCTGTGTGGAGATGGATTTTGCCCTTTCAGGGTCTGTTTGGTGACGGAAGCTAGGAATCAGGTCTCAAGCTGCCCTTTGCTGACTGGCCTTGATTTACCAGAAAGCCCTTTTGAAAATCCATCTTGAAGACCAATTGAGGTTAATTTTGGGCTAGTCTAGGTCAACCTCGTAGCTGTCACCTAAAATCCTGTCCCACAGCACCCTGGTCCTCCAGCCCACACTCCTGGGGAGTTCCCTGAACCCAAGCCCAGCAGGTTAAAACTCAAACCCCTCAGGGACAAGCCAGTTATAATCATAAAATCATAGAATGGTTTGGGTTGGAATGGACCTTTAAAATCATCTAGTTCCAAACCCCCTGCCATGGGCAGGGACACCTCCCACTAGACCAGGTTGCTCTGTACCTCATCCAGCCTGGCTGTAAACACCTGCAGGGAGAGAGGGGGCATCCACAGCCTCTCTGGGCAACCTTTTCCAGTGTCTCACCACCCTCTCAGGGAAGAACTTGCTTTTCTCCAGCCTAAATCTCCGTTCTTCCAATTTGCATACATCACTCCTAGTCCTGCCATCATGTACCCTATTCAAAAGTCCTACCGCATCCTTTCTGTAGCCCCCTTTAGGTATTGAGAAGCTACTATGAAGGTCCCCCCCAAGCCTTCTCTTCTCCAGGCTGAACAACCTCAGCTCCTTCAGCCTGTCTTCATAAGGCAGTTGAGGCAAGAGGGCTCCCTCATACCTGACAAGGAGAAAAGGATATGTAACAAATTACATTTTGGGCAGAAAAATCTTCAGGTTCTTTTGTCCATTAGCAAAAGTAAGTGATCTGTAAATTAGTTTGGTTACCTGCTCCAACAGCTCATTGTCCTTCCTCTGTTGAGGGCTCCAGAACTGGACACAATAACTCCACAGGGGCCCTCACCAGAGCCCAGTAGAGGGGCAAAATCACCTCCCTTGACCTGCTGGTCACACTTCTCTTGATGCAGCCCAGGATTGGGTTGGCCTTCTTGGCTGCAAGCGCACACTGGTGGCTCATGTTGAGGTGGCTCACTGACACCTCCAAGCCCTTCTCTTCTGGGCTGTACTCAAGCCACTCTCCACCCTGATTTCCCTCCCCTTCACCAACCACAGCAGTGCTGCAGGTGCCATGGGATCCCGACATTTCCCTTCCCGGACCGTGCTCTTTGAGAAGGAGTCCAATGGTGTCACCTACCGAGTGCCTGCCCTGCTCTACCTGCCCTGTGCCACCAAGCTGTTGGCTTTTGCCGAGGAGCGTCTGAGTGCCGACGATGCTCATGCCAACCTGCTGGTCCTGCGCCGCGGCACTGTCTACAGCAGCTATGTGGAGGTGGGACACAGGGTATGGGGGATACATCTAGGGTTGGGAGCATGGAGACACCTGGTTGTTGTCCTACTCTGCTTGTGTGTGTGTCACTTCCAAGTTCACAGAGATGACAGGGGTGGGTGAATTGGGGTTGTCCTCACTCCTTCTCCATCCTTTCCTCCACCACCCTGGGCAGTGGGAAGACATGCGTGTGCTGGAGACCGCGATGCTGCAGCACCATCGCTCCATGAACCCCTGCCCAGTCTATGATGAGTTCACCAACATCCTCTTCCTTTTCTTCATCACGGTGCTGGGCAGAACTCCTGAAGCCTATCAGATTGTCACCGGCCAAAATGTCACCCGCCTCTGCTGCATCACCAGTGTTGACCAAGGCTTGAGCTGGAGCACAGCCACAGACCTGACGCAGCAGGTCATTGGCCAGGCCATCAAAGGTAGCCCACCAGAGAGGGGGAGGAGGGCATAGAACAGTTCAGTAAGAAGGTGCTGTGATGTTTTGGCCTCCTGGAACCTCCTGGTGTGGCTGGAGGTGACCTCAGGAGTAGTATGTTGCTGTGCATCAAAGAGATGGGGTGGAAGGGAAACCCAAGCACAGGATCAAAGGGAGGGAGAGAGTATCTGCATGGTGTGGAGAGGAGACCTGTCTCTATGTGTAGGACTGTGTGGGGAGACTCAGGCAACACTGGGCTGGTTTCATTACCCTCCTGCTCTGCCTGGGCTAGGCTGGGGCATAGATGCCCTGGAGACCTCACCACATTGGGGCATGGCAGGGACACCACGGTGGCCACCCTTCACCTCCACCCCATCTCCTCTCCCCAGAGTGGGCGACATTTGCGCTGGGCCCCGGGCATGGGATCCAGCTGCGGTCAGGGCGGCTGCTGGTGCCCGCCTACAGCTACCACATCGACTGCAAGGAGTGCTTCGGGCAGCTCTGCAAGACCACCCCACACTCCTTTGCCTTCTACAGCGATGACCATGGCCAGGGCTGGCGCTTCGGGGAGTTCATCCCCAACCTGCAGACGGGGGAGTGCCAGCTGGTCTCGGTGGACGAGGAGGATGGATCCAACGTCCTCTACTGCAATGCCCGCAGTCCCTTGGGCTTCAGGGTGCAGGCGTTGAGCACAGATGACGGGGCTGTTTTCCACGGGGGACAACTGGTCCAGCGGCTGGTGGAGCCCCCCCATGGCTGTCATGGCAGTGTCATTGGCTTCCCTGCGCCTTTTGTGTATGTCTCCACTGCCTCCAAGGTCTCTGTGATGTCCCTCCAGGGCTCTGCTCTCCGGTTACTCCAAAGACTCCTGTCCTCTACCCCACAGGCAGCTGGTGACAAACTGGTCACAGTGGCCACCAACAGGCAACAGGATCCAGCTGAGCCCAAGGAGGGCTGTCTTACCCCACGGCATCTCATCCATGGTGGCAGTGTCACCTTGGTCAGAGGAGACTCCGTGGCACCCACTAACCCCATTCCCTTCTTCCAAGCACCAACATGGGTCCTATACTCCCACCCCACCAGCCCCATGTCACGAGTCAATATGGGGGTTCACCTGAGCACCTTCCCCAGGGATGCAGAGAGCTGGACTGAGCCATGGATCATCTATGAGGGCCCAAGTGCTTACTCAGACCTGGCTTATATGGAGCTGCCCTACAACGAGGCCACCATTTCTGGTGGCCGAGCTGCCACTTTTGGTTGCCTCTACGAGAATGGGTCAAGGTCACCCTATGAGCAGATATCTTTCAGCATGTTCACGCTGCACGATGTGCTCCAGAACATCCCCCTGATGGCCACTGTGTCCCAGCGGGGTGTCAGCCCCTCACCCTGCAAAAAGTGGGGGCAAAAGAGCTGCTCCATCTCCTAGTGCTGGACCCCAGGACACCAACCCAGAGCCCAGCACATTGAGACATTCACAATCCAGTGTCCCTCCACCACACAGGAGTGGCCCATCACAGAGAAGGCATGTGCTACCTTCTCAAAACTGGGTTTTAGTTCCTTTTTTTATTGCTATTTTTTTTAGTCATACAGTTGGATGTGCAATCAGCCCAGCCCCAGGCTCCTCTCCCAGCATACAACAGACCAAGGGACAAGGTAAGGTAGCTGGGGCTGCCTGGGCTGGATCAGAGGATATAGGATGCTCTGGCTGTGCCATACCTGGTATGGCCACCCTGATCCCACAGTTCTCCATAGATTTCTCCTTTTAATCCATCCCCTTGGAGCCACTTCCTCTTTTTCTCACCTGTTTCACCAAAATCACCCAATTACTAATTTGGCCACTGCTATTTTCTTCATAACCACATTGGTAACAAACAACCTCACAGCATGTGCAGCTTCAAAGCTGTTCCCTGCTAAGGTTTAAAGGACAGGGGTGGGAGATGGGGGGGAGGGGAGAGAGGAGGGACCTCTGCTGCCACATGTGGGAGACAAACACCAACATCAGCTGCCCTAAATAGAGGCTCATTAACAAAAATACACGGATGTTCCAATTCTTACCTCTACAAACACCACCAAGTCCAATTTTTGCACTGAGGCAAGTGCAGGCTGATGAGGAGAGACCAGGGCTTCATGCTGGGCTGCCACGTCCCCACCTTCATCACTCACTGGGCTGCTTTCCAGCCTCCAGTGGCCACCAGCCCCCAGGGTGGGGCAAGAGATAACACTCTGGCAAAGGGCTCTGTGCACAAACAGCCCTTGGAGTGTCACTCCAATGCCTCACGTGGGCTGGGGTGTCAATCCCCCAGCAATGGGAACCTGTTTGGCACTAGGCTGACATCACAGCTTGTGCCTTATCCCTGCTCTGGCATTTGCCACCAGCTGAGGAACACAGGTCAACGACATCTCCTCCAAGTGCTGCACTCCTGATGCAGTGGCAGGTCCCTACTTCCCCTCACAAAAGCCACAGAGACAGCCCAGAAGGCCGTTGAGGATCTGGATGGAGGCCAGCACCATCTCAGCGGCACTGATGAGCAGCAGGAGGGAGAAGAAGGTGACATTCCAGGCCACAATCCCTGCTGGCTCCAGGCAGGTGCTCCAGGTGCCACGATTGTACAGGTAGTTCCCTGTCCTGCCCAAGGGAAAGAGGTGGAGTGGGTCAGACTTTTCTCCATGGGGATGTACTCCAGACAACTCATCCTTCATCCTGAAGAAGAGTAGGGTCAGTAGGGTGATGGGGATAGGAAACAGCACATAGATATCCATGGAAGGTGAGGACTTCTGAAGCTACTAGAGTCTTCTATCTCCACCAGTAAGCCCACCAGATCATATAAATAATGCCAACTTAATTAGACAATTAAGTCTCAACCCTGCTGCCTCACCTGTCATCAGGCTCCTGGCTGTCAGCATCCAGGAAGGGGTAACCCCAGAGGGTGCCGTGCTCAGAAGAGTTGTAGAAGCAGAGGGGGCCATTGGTCAAACCCACCCCGGAGAGAACAAAGCAGGCGGTGGCACCCAGGAGTGCCAGCTTGGAGAGCACAGCGGAGATGAAAGCCTATGGGCAGCAACAAGGGACCATCAGGAGTTTGGAAAAGGGGCAAAACTCCAATCCCCTTAATCCCAAAGAGCTCCGGCCCCAGCAAGCCACAGCGGAGCTTTGAGTTGGACAGAAGGGTACAGCAAGTGGGACCCAGCAGGGAGCAGCCACATGGAGCCAGGTGGGGCAGACCCCATGCAGCGCACGTGGGCTGTTCTCTGGGGAGATGGCACTATGAAGTGTCCCAATACTGGAGCCATGGGAGAGGGGAGACCCTGCCATGCCTCACTGTAGGGCCAGGGAAGAGGGGGATCCATGCCACATCCCACTGTAGGACCATGGGACATGGCAGGGGGAATCCATACTATATCGTACTGTAGGGTCAGGAAAGAGTGGGATCCATGCCACTTTTCACCCACTGGGCCACAGAAGAGGAAGCACCCCACCATGACCCACTATGGGCAAGAGAGGAGACCCACAACACCCCATTGTGTGGCCATGGGAGAGGAGGCTCCACACTATGTTCCACCACAGGGTTATGAGTTTACCAGCTGCATATCACCCTGGGGCCACCCACCACTAGGGTCCCGGGGCTGGCTTACATTGCAGCGGGTGTGACAGTGGGAGCAGCCGGCACATCGCCATCCCACCGCAGTGACATAGGCTGCGGCCAGCACCACCTGCGGGAGGGACAAGGCATTGGCAGATGAAGGGGAGCCACCAGGCACTCATCCCTCCTCCCTGCTCCACGCACGGACACTCCAGAAAGAACACTCCAGTAGGAACAACGAGGGTACTCACCGTGATGCCACCTCCCCAGACACCCGGCATGATCTTGGCGTGGTAGGTGATGCGTGCCTCTGCCAGGTACTTGGAGGACCCACCAGGGAAGAGAAGGAGGACGTTGGCTGCCATGGAGAGCATGCCCAGCACCAGCAGGCAGGGGCCCAAGATACGGCTGCACTTCCCCACGCACATGGCCACCCTGTGGAGGAGAAGAGGAAGGGGCTGCCTTTGGCCACCATGGCACCCCACAGCACCCCCACCATGAACCTGTCTCATGGTTGGGGTCCCACCTGTATTCCCTTATTCCAGAGCAATTTCCAGTGGAAATCCTATTTTTTACTTGCATAATCTAAGCAAATATTAAATAAATAAAGTCTATGTTAATACTCATCTACATCCATATTCTTGAACTTATTTTACCATGGAAGGAGAAGCCTGTTAAGATTTACTTGCCAAAGGGGAGAGGGAGTTGAAGACTCTCACACTGAGCCTTGAAACCTGCATGACCCACACCATCAGCTCCTCCAGAAAGTCACTGCAGGAAGGAGACTGACCTCTGCAGCTCTGTTTGACTTTGATCACTCACAATGGGCCAGAATGAGCCAGGAAAGGGATGAAGTTCCCAGTCTTCATGAAAGCCTTTCAGTCTCTGATTAAATCCAACAGCAGCTCCATCCCCACCACACACCAGTCTCCTTCCATAGGCCTGCACATGCAGGAACCAATTAAAGGTCATTAAGAAAAGGTTATCCCCCATCCCTGGGCACGGCACACAGCTCTGCAGGGTTTTAATGACGTTCTCAGTTCACCAAGGATGTGTCCATCTGAGGTCAAGAATCACTTCTCCTCCTTCTGTACTTCCAAGAAAGGGGATGGATATTCACAAGACCCTGAAAGCATCTGGGTTTGCTGCTCTCCCAGCTTCCTTTTCCTCTGCCTTCTCTTTCACTTGAGTCATTTTTTGTGCATTTCCCCCTTTCCAGCTGGCTTCAGCTTGTTTTGCAGAAGCTCCTGAATCAAGCCCCTTCTCTCACTAGCCAGTTTGTTCCAGGCTGTCTCGATCTGCTCTGGCTCTGCAGAAGCAGAAGTGAAGATGTGTTGTGTGGGTGTTTCCATGGGAAGAGCTGCCCCAGGCTCTTCAGACACAGCTTCAGCCCCTGCATGTCTAGAGAGGTCAGGACCACCAGTCCAATGGGGTCTGCTGGTGACCAGCCCCACCAAGCTGCCAGGGGCCAGGGAGGGCAGAACGCAGAGGAACAGGGCTGCAAAACCCTGCTATGTGGAGAGGACACAAGCCAAGAAGCTCAAGGTGGACCACAAGCTACACCCATTCAGGAACACCTCTCTGTTTTCTATCCTCCCTGCCTTGGTTAGAGAATTTAGAGCCTCTTGTTCTCACTCTGGTCCCACCAGCAGCACAGGGATTACCAGGGTTGTCCTTAAAGAGCCATGAGCATCCAATGCTGTGTCCCACCTCTCCACTTTGGAGGACCTTTCAGTATAGCTCTTGCTTCTTTGGTTGGGCTTTCATCATGGTCTGCCAGAGGCATTTGCAAGTTTCCCTTTAACATCCCCAGGGAGTCTCCTTCCCATCCACCACTGCCCTGGGAAAGAAATGAGGTCTCTTTGGCCATGGGAAGCTCTCCATGGCTTGCTGTCTCTCACAGTACTCACCTTGAGCAAGAAGCAAGTTTCAATTAGCTGCTGTCTTCTGTCTCAGCTAACACTGACAGACAAACCCCTCTGGAAAGGGAAGTAAAGTGACAGCACAGCTGAAAAAGCCTCTGATTAGACCAGGGACAGAGTTCCCTCCTGTCAGCTTGTCTCCATGACCAAATGCAAGAGGACTCAAGCAAAGCCCAGGGGATACATCCTGCCACCTTCCTGCCTTACCTGGGAGAGACACCCTGTAGAGCCAGTAGCATCCACCCCTCGGACGAGGCTGTCTTAGAGGCATCACCCATGGGTGACTATTTATGATGTCCCAGCATGTGCTCCACGTCTTCCTCCTCCACCCCAAGGTCCACCCACTGCATCAGTCATGAACCTTCCCTCTCCCACACAAGGGGCTGCTTAAAAGGAAGGATTACTGTCCTTCCTGAGTGCGGCAGCCTCTGCCAGGGCAGTGGCCCATCCGTGGTTTCCATTATGACCCACTTCACTGTCAGAAGCCACAGGTCCACCAAAAGATGCACATCTTCAGACTTTGAAGCTTCTGTCACGTCTGCCTTTGGCCACTGCCTGAGCAGCAAACACTTTCTCCCAGAATGACCTGCAATGACTGTGTAGAGAGAACACTGTCCTCTCTCCTCTACAGACCTCTCCAAATATGATTCCTCTGTCACTGTTGAGTCCATGTCCTCCACCAGGGGCTTCTTCCATCATGTTTCACTGGATTTCCTTCATGGTGCAAGAGATTTGTGCATGGATGCTGCAAAGTTCAGGTCTGGCTCTTCTCTTTTCTATCCACAGGAAGGAGAACATGAAGATTGCAATAAAACCTTCTAAATAAATAATTTTCATGTCTCAGCCAGTTTCTATCTGTCAGAACAAGAGGGAATAGGCACAAATTGGAACATGGGAAGTTCCGTCTAAACATGAGGAGGAACTTCTCTGCTGTGAGGGTGGCAGAGCCCTGGCACAGGCTGCCCAGAGAGGTGGTGGAATCTCCATCTCTGGAGACATTCAAACCCACCTGAACACCATCCGGTGTCACCTGCTTTGGGCAACCCTGCTCTGGAAGGGGGTTGGACTGTGTGGTCTCCGGCGCTCCTTCCAACCCTGCCCATTCTGTGACTGCATGTGTTCATCACAGAGACCTGAGGCACCTCAGCTGCTCAGGACATGGGATTCGGCAACAGCCCCAGGAGACACAGCCTTGGGACAGTCTTGCTCCCATACAAGGACAAAAAGCAATTAAAGCTGTCAAACTTTCTACCTTTTGCTTTAAAACCCAACTTGCTCCACCCAGGAGCAACTCGTATTTGCCAGTGGGCTTCCAAGTGGCTTCCAAGTGGCTTTTCCAGAAGCTTGGGACCCCCAAGAACACAAAGCCTGCCCTGAACCAGGCTCAGCTGGAAGAAACAGAGAATAGGGCTGGAGCCCTTGAACACCACATGGGGAAAGATGAAGGGGTGAGAGCGGGTTACATCAGGCAGTTCCTTTTTTCAAGGGAAAAATAAGCTGAGAGGAGCCAGTGATCTGAATGACGGTAGTTCCTCTGAAAGGAAAATCATAGAGTTTGCAGCAGCACATAAATCCCTTGTTTATTCTTCGGTCAGACAAACCAGCCTCTAAAAGGCAGACACCAGCAAAGGCCAGACATGCAGGGCAGCACATTGGTGAGAATAATCCCATTTTCCCTTCCTCTTTGTTTTAGTTTTTCACTCAGGAAGAGAGGATATGTTTTTTTACCCCACTAGAAGAAAATGTGTTGCAACTTTTATCTTGTGCCCTTTTCTATGTCATGGAAACCCAAGTGTTCCACTTTGATTGCCACACACATGATCTGGTCAATCATCTCCCACAGAAAACCCCATGCTGCATCAGGGTGAATCTTTTCCCTGGCAGCAAGTGCTGAACTTCCCTTTATGCTCACTCCCGCCTGAGTCTGCACCAGTAATAATAATCATAATAAAAGGCTAATTTTAGCACTTCCTGAGCAGCGTGAGCAGCTGCATGCCCCCATCTCTTGCATGAGGACTTCATTACGAAACATCAGCAGGGCAAGTCACCTAGCTGTGCTACTGCCACATGGTGCCAGGCAAAGCCATCCTGGCTCAGTGAGGTCCTCCTGCTGCCTCCTACTTGGTAGGGCTCTGCAGAAAGGAAAAGACAACTAAATTAAACCCAAAAGGTACCCTGAGTCCATCCTGAAGATCTGTGATGACTATGATGAAAAAGTATTTCCAACTCAGCTGGACTGGGAAATATATTTTCCTAAGTCACAGGAAGAAACCTCACTTGTTTTCCAGCCTGGAGAGGCACACAAGCAAGTCTTCATCCCAAAAACTGGAACTGTCCCTTTCTCTGAACACAAAGAGAGGAAGAGAACACACTGAGAACAAAACACAAAATCACTTCCAATATATCCCTGGGAAGGCAACAGCAAAAGGACCAGAGTGGGGTAGTGGCTGAAATCACTGTTTCAGTGGAGACCTTCTGGCAGTCAGGAACACTAAGATGATCCCAGACCAGTTTCTTACCAGCTAAGTTCTTGTCCAGAAAGCATTTCATGTAAGGACATTACAGGAGTATCCCAAGGAACCCAAAATACAAATGCAGAAATTAGAGCCTCTGTCTAGACAGAACCTGTACCAGAAGATATATTTTTCCCTGCTATTCCACGGGGAAGGAGGGAAAATCCTAGTACTGCCACTTTTTATTGGTTTTTTCTTTTTTTTTTTAAAATTCCTATTTTTCATTATTCAAGTGGAGACCTACAGGTCAGGAGGTAAAAGAAAACCACCTAATCTGACCATTCTACTGAAATAAGACACATACACACAAGGAATTTGAATTTTCTTTCCTTCTACCCCAAAAAAACTCAAGAAAAAAACCCCTCAGGAATGCAGGGACATACTTTCACTAGGACCAAACCAATATAAAAAACCCAACCCCCAAAATCATGAGATTAATAAAGCTAATGAAAACAGTTTGGTTTATTTCCAGGATCAAATATTAACACAGGACATTTACACGTATTTATAAAAAAAATGCAGCAGTTGTGTATATAGATCAGAGGTTTCCTTGAGTTTGGTCCCTCCCAGCACAGTGAGCTGAAATCTTCCAAATTAACCCTTCTCCCTCCTCCTGTGTGAAGTTGCCACCATTGAAGAAGAAAGTGGCTACTGTAAAAACTCTCAAGTTTTCAAAATTCCTTTATATTTAAGGAAAAAAAAAGGGGGGGGGGAGATATTTCTTCTAATTGGTGAACTTACAGTTTCAAAATGATGACATTTTGAAGAAGAAAGAGTCCCATTTATAAAAATCATTTCCTCTATATATAGTCAGGTGCCTCTGAGGAGGCATCGTGTCTGTGAGTTGAGTTTTACCAAAACGTTCTTTAATAAATCTGTTCACAAAAATAGCACTTCATCACCCTGTTCCCAGTGCTTTAACTTTTCTTAATGTCTCAGCACCATTTTTCAAGCAGCTACAACATGAGTTTCCTCTGCGCTCCAGCCACACACAGCAATTAAACACAGTGACCTAATCCTAAACTTCTGCCATCTCTCATAACATACCCACGTAAAACAAGGGAAGATAAAACTGAGTGAAGTTTTATCTTACCAACAGGTATGTGTGTTATATGTGTGTTTACATAGGGCTCTATTTACTAGGAACAGACAGACACTCAGCATCTCACACACAGAAGGAGAATGAAGCCAAAGTCCCAACACAGCAGAAAGGGGATCCATGAACCTGGCCAGCTGAGGGGCAGAGAACCACCAAGCTGTGGGAAGATCTTGGGCTCACACAGAGAAAACCTCAGCAGGATTGTCTCTGGAAACATCAACTGCCAGACCTCCACAGCAGCAGGGGCTGGGGTCAGCTCCAAACATGAGGCTGTGGCTGCTTCTGACAACACAGGGTTCAAAGTATGAGTTTGGTTTTGCCTTTAGAGCAGCAGCGGTTCCATTCTGTAGTTTCTGCTAAAATTTATAAATGGAAAGGGAGAGGGAGAGAAGGCTCTGCAGTCTAATTCATTTAAAAAAGTGAGACAAGGGGCACCAGGTCTTTACAGGACTGAGACTTTGCACTTCAGCCACTAAAAACACCTTTCTGCAACCCCTCCTCCTCATGGCTAAAAAGGGATTAAAAAAGAAGAAAGTGTCTGTGCTAAAAAGCACAAGAAAGAAAGAAAGAAGCTTGTGCTAAAAACTAAGAAGGATGAAAATTAAGCAGTGAGGTTCCTGACACAATCTGCATCTTCCTTTCCACAACCACTGATGTGGCTCATAAAAACAACCACAGACACATTTTATGCATCTCCACAGCAAGTACCTGACCAAATGCAGCCCCAGTGATGCCTTGCCCTTGAAAACAATTCCTTTTTTTATCTCTTGTTGCTTTTGAATCCCTACAAACAAGCTCAGAGCTCCTGTAAGAACATAACTCTGAGAAATCAGGCTCTTTGGCAGTGAAGTAAAACCAGCTGCCAGTTTCTCCAGGGTATAAAACACAGCACCACTAAAAGTTGAAGCTGGAAAGAGCTGGTATAGATGAGTATATAAATCTACTTAGGTACACAGTAGATCTGGATGCCTTCTTCTAGACAGCTGTATTTTAGATAGCTATTTTGCATATACATGAACAATTCTTCAATATTTATCAGGAAGGGCAACAGTCCATGAATGCCAGGAATGTAAAAATCACAGACCTAAATTCAAAGCCTAATGAAAATAAAGCAAGGTAGCCCAAAAATGTTTGGCATGGCTTTTATCTGCCCACTCTTGTCAGTAGGGAAGGCTGTAAGGTTGAAGCTGGTCAATCGGCTTGACTTGGAGCATATATCATCAGCAAGGTCTGAAATCCTTCTCTGGGCCTCTGAAGGACCAGACTGGAAGCCAACAGTAAATGAATCAGCAGCACCTGGCAAGGAAAGTCAGCATTCATTTTGCCCTCTGCTTCTGAATATTGGTGGCAATAGCCACAGTCAGACATCAAATATTGAAAACAAAACATGCCAAGGAAACTTCTCCATGAGAAATAAAGAGCTACAGCTTGAAACACGCCAACTCTCTTTAGTTCTCTGCCCATCAAGATATCCACTGTCTACACACGCTTCTGCTCCTCCAAACTCAGGACTGCCCTTGAAACACAAAAGAAGCCACAAAGCTATTGCCTTTGAAGGATTTTTCCCTTTGTCTTTCATACTTAAAACATATTTGCAATCAGATTTTCTCCCCCAAACCTTGTCAAAGGGAATTCAAACCTCAGGTTTGACATCTAGAACAACTGTGACAAAGGCTCTTCCTACAAATAAGAGCCCAACTAGGTTGCACCTTCACTGTTGGGAGCTGCTGCAGGCAGAACACTCCCCAGGTCAGCAGAAACATGCACCTCCAAGCAACAAAGGACTCCAACAAGAAGGTGTGAAGAGGCTGAATCCTGCCAGTTGCTGTCTCTGAACAGCTTCCAGCCAGCACAGCACAGCTGACCCACATGTGTGCTAGACCACTACTTCCATTTGGGTTGGAAGGGAGCAGGAAAGAGGGGAGAGGAGAGCCATGTGCAGAGATGCAGGTTTCTTAAAACCATTCTCTCTCTGCCTCCTGCTCCCAGACCAAAAGAAAACTAGAAGAGAAAACATATCATGACAGAAATAAACCAAACAGGCTCATAAGTTTTTGGAACAGAACAAGTCACTATGAACTGCAAGAGGGAGGAAAATAAAACTCTATTTTCAATGTACACTTTCAGTTTTACATCTCCTTTCCCTGTTAGGTTATCAAAACACTGGCATTTCCGTGAATAAAAGCTTGAGAAATTAAAAATAGAATGAGCATAAGAGACTCCTGGTCTTGCCACATCAGCAGGCAAAACCATTTGCTCCAGAGGCATCTTTCTCAATAGCTTGAAAATGAACTTGAAGCAGCCAAGTGACAAGGTTGGCTTCCTCCTGAGAGAGGTGACTGGCACAGCAAAAGCAATAAAAAGCTGTGTCAGGGCTCCTAGTTCTGTTCTGGAGAGCAAGATGATGAGTGTGAGGCCACTCCTCTCCTTATAGCTCAGCAAAGACAGAAAGGAGCTAATGGCTGCCCTGCAGTTCACATGCTGAACTCTGGACCAGGGGCTAAGTGAGGAAGGCTCACAGTGTGGGCCCAAGCAGCAGCAGCAGAACTGATGGAAGACGTTCATGCTCTTACCTGCAGTGCAGTTTCTCCTCTCTCCCACTGCTGTTAATTACTATCATATTGCTTCGAGACATGACAGCCAAGCCCCAACTGCCAACTTTGTCAATACACATGGGCCAAGGCACGGGAGAAGAAAAGGAACCAATAAAACAGAGCTAGGACTGAAAAAGCACAGTCAATTTTGTATGTTTAAGTTTACTGCTAGAAAAGCTGATGTGGAACAATGCTCCCAGCGTGGATATAAACCCAAGCCTGTCCAAAAGGAGCTGGCCATCCACCAGCAAACACACCAAACAAGCACAACACCGAGGGGAACAGTGGAATCGCAAAGGTTTCCAGTCTTATACTGGCAGGAACAGGCAAGAGCAGGAAAGGTCAACACCCTCCCATCCCAGTCTACTTGAGGGAGATGAAAGGACTGTCTGTCTATGCACAGGTTGGGAATGGCACTCTGTTGGCAGCCCACCTCAATTTCCTGGTGGCTAACCACAGAAGATATAATGAGCTTCAGTCCAACTAATGTCAGAGTGAGTTATTTCAACTAGACACTAGTTGAAAGCTACTTAGAGAAGTGTCAGACACACAAAGGGTTTCCTTCTGAAACATTCTCCTTTATGTCCAAGTGTTAGTTACAAACTGGGATATCCTAGAAACACAAAAGATCCTTCAGTATAGAGGTGCTGCACAGTCCAACCAGCAGCATCCCCTGCTCCTCTGCTGGCATTGTAATTCACTTTCTAATGACAGGAAGCAGCCTACATGACACTCTCTTTCCAAACCAAAAATGACATGTGATGTCACTTCATCTGTTGATGGAGAAAGCATTACCACATTTTGCTTTCCTGATGCTGCATCTTGCAGCAGAGCCCAAAAGTTTCTGAGTAGAAGGGGAATCAACACGTAAAACCTCAAGTGAGATGGCAGCTGAGAGCTAGATTTCCTACATTTAAAGTCTCCAAAGAATGAAGGGTAGTATGAAATAAAAGGCAAAATAGCCTGAAGTTTTAGCCTACAATAAATTCCTGGCCACTAAAGGGAGTCTTTAACAAGTATAATCACCTGACAGATGCAGAGGTAGTAATACAGTAGGTCTCAGGAGCTGTTTTCCTCAAGGATGGAGAGCCCGCCACACCAAGTTCTTACTGTAAATACACAAATTCAACACCTACCTCGAGGATGGCTGTTTTAGTTAACTTTTATCCTACTACATATTAACACCTACCATAACACCAAGTGATCAACACTCTGCATGGCTCAGTACACACACACTGCCTGCCTGACTTCTGGTGCCACCTTTCTCAGCTAAATTGAGGCAAAATAAAGGAGCAGCTTTTCATTATAAAAGGTAAGCATTGGTAGATAAACACAAAAACAGGGTAAAAAGCAGCCTGGAGCACTGAAACCACCAGGTCAGGAAGTAATTTATAAAGCATTAATTAGTTCTGTGGTTTGGCAAGGTTCAGTATGTCTTTAATTAATGAATCAAAACCTGCACAGGGTTTGCTGTCCTGTTCAATCACAGTCAATGCTCCAGAAGTCCTGCAGAGTCCATCACTCCTGGGGAAAACACAACAAAACACCAGGCAAAAGCAAAAGCCAATTAATTGTCAATTTTTGGCAAGTGGTGCTGTCCAGATGGTCCAAGATTTAGAATCATAGAATAGTTTGGGTTGGAAGATCATTTTAGATCTTTAAAGATCATTTAGTCCCAATCCCCCTGCCATGGACAGGGACACCTCCCACTAGATTAGGTTGCTCACTCTTCAACCAACCCTGCCATCCAGCCTCACCAGAGCCTACCAGACCATCAGTTTTGCCTTCTCTGTGTCATGTTGGGTTACTTTCTCCTTCCTGCCAGGACCCCTCCTAGTCCTACCTGGAAGGTGGAAGAAAATAAAGACCATATAGTCTCATCAGGGACACAGCAGCTAAGGTGCATATTAAATATGTGTTCTCTCTGTGGAGCTTGGGATCCTCAAGGTGGTTTGAAAAGAACTCACAGGGGTTCAACCTAGTATCATTTTCCTAGTCATATTTTGCTGAACTCTTCCAAGAAATTATTTTCATCGCACATGAAATCAACTAACACAAGGTAAACAGCAGCAAAGGACATGTTATCCTGCCACCTTCTGACATAATTTGCAAAATTATGAGGCCAACTGAAAAGAAGAAATTTAAGGCAAAGAAAACTCCAACAAGGAGTCAAAACTGCCTCAAGAGTGGACACACAGCTCTTCCCTTGGGCCAAGCAGTCAATGCCACATATAAAGTATGGCTGGGAGGTTATTTTTGGTTGGTTGATATTCTTACCACATCCACTGACAGCATCTAATGGAAGAGGGAAACATCCAAGCAACTAAGAAGCCTTTAGATTAAATGGAGGCAAAGTTTCTCACCACAGCTCAACCCAACTCCTTTCCACAGCTGGAGTCTTGGCAGAGTGGTAGGGAACTGAACTTTTAAGGCTGTTGCTCAGTTAATGGAGACATTTTATGTTGAGAATCAAAACCAAGACTGTACTGAAGGTAACACTCTCCTTCCAAAGAGATGACTTGGTGCCTTACCACATATTATTTAATAAATTAAACAAAACAGATTTTAAGAATAGCAGAGAGAAAGACAAGTGTGCTATGAGCCGTTCCAAGGCCCAGCATCCTGGATACACAGATCACCCCTCTACTTTGCTCCGTGAAAACTAAGGGAAGATGTTCTTCTCAATGCTCACCACAGGACCCAAGGTGAGGAAAAAAAAAAAAAAAACTTTGAAAACTCTCATTTGGTCACTAGAGGAGGAGAAGAGAGACAAGGACCAGGCAATTGCCTGCCTGATTTCAGCACTGCAATTTTATGACCCTCAACTGCATATTTAACAAGTTGGTGTCCCAGGCAAAGAAGAGAGGGGAGGAAGGCTGGGAAAACTCAGGCCATGGTGCTAATTCCTTTCCTGTACAAAGACAGTCTCTTGAGGACACAGGCCTGCTTCCTGTAATGTGATTTCATAGTCCAGGTGGGAGAGTTTCCTTCGAGGGAAGTTGGTGAGAAGTTCAAAACGTTCATTGGGGTATCCTTTTGACTGGACATGTTTCACCAGAGCCTGGAGAGAAAGAAAGGCAAAGTGTCACATAATTCAAAATGACTCAAAAAAACACATAAAACCCAACCCATTTGCCTTTTAAAAATAGTTTGGAATTGCAGACAATGGAAATTTTAAAAATTTCCTTATCTTATAGACCTTCTTTTACTTTAATACCTAATTTGGCCCTCAGTCTGTATGAATGATTCTCAGAAACAATTATCAATGGATGCCTTACCTAACAACTCTTCTAAATGGAAGGAAAACATGCAAAATCTCCTCTAAGATATACATTAGTTCAAGCAACCTGAATTCCCCATCACAAGTTCAAAGCACAGCACAATAAGAATATGCAAAAAAAAAACCCAACACCCAAACCTTCAATACCCCAAAACAGAAGCCTCCTCACCTCTGTTATCAGCTACTACCCTCACAGTAAAGGTAGAAGGCAAGTTAGTATTTATGTTGGGTAACACTGACAAAAATAAATGCAGTGTTTTTACTAAAAATAATTTTTTTTCCTGTCTTCATGAAACGTGAGGCTTTGAGTGTTGTTTTTGTTTTTAAATCTTTCTTCAATACATATACTTGTCTGCTTACAACAGCAATTGAATCAGGATAGAGAGGGCACTGGGATGGAGATGTCTCAGCCTCATAACCCAACAAGAAGATCTTTCAGGAAGAGCAGTAGTGCCCATGCGAGAGATTTCCCAGGTTCACCAGGAAACACAGCAGATGAGAGTGTAAAATAGGAACAGACAGAGAAATGGAGACCAGCACACACACTGTATGAATAATTGTAAGAAACAATTACCAACAGATGCCTATATAACAATTCTTTTAAATGGAAGGAAAAGAAGTAAAATCTCTGAGACGTACATAAGCAATCTGAATTCCCCATCACACAGTACGACAAGAATTTGAAAAAAAAAAAATCTTAAGTGCCCTAAACAACAACAGAGCAAGAATTGGGCATAAAAAAAGAGTTATACCTTTTTAAAGAAGGGGGAAAATAGACAATTAATATGCAATAAAAAGGAAAGTATGAAAATATAAGGGTGTCTCAGCAATACCATTCACCTAGTTTTGGTGGACGGCTTCTACCAGTAAATAAAGGGTGACAAACTAAGCTAAGAGTAAGCTTCTATTAACACCTATCATTCCACTAACTTCCTATCACTATTTATCCACCACTGTGGGATGCCAGCAAGCCAGAAGAGAGGAAAAAAGTTGTGAAGAAGCAGTTGGGAGCTACTGCAGCAGCTCACAGGCAAGGGGCACAGGAGAGTTGACTGTGGTGTTTGTGCTCTGGTAGGAAAGCTGTGGATCATATGGTGCTGACATACAGACCTCAGCCCTCTTCTAAATGTCTCTAAATCCATGTGGAAGGAGCACGAGCTCAAGGAGTCACAGGAAGAGGTCACCTTGTTCTGCAGCACCAGGTAAGATGAACAGGAAAGCAGGAAGATGCTGACAGCACCACCACAAGGCAAAGAACCAAGGCCTTATGGTGCAGCCAGAATGGGATGCCAGAAGCATGACATGAATACAGGGAGAACAGGAACTTGCAAGATCAGGCACCTCAGGTGGCTATGACACAGCAGCTCTTGTTGTAGGTCCAACCCCAATCAAGTTTAAAAAGCAATAGTCCTGGCAATAAATGGAGAGGACAAACAAGTTCCCTTGGAAGATACAACTGGATCTATTGGTCAAAACCAGCAGGGAAAAGGATTCCATGCTGGTGGAGCAGACTCCTCCAGGGGACCAAAGCAACCAACTGCTAAGTCTTGGAAGTCTGCTGCTTGCCTTGAGTGAAGATGCAGAATGCCCTGGAGACACTGTCAAAAACTCATCAAGAAAGTTCCAATACGTGTTGGCATTACTGCCAGCAGAACCAGGGTATAATTACTGCATTCTATCATGGTCTCTCCCCATTCAGGGGAAAACTAGAGAGTATCCAGTGGAGGGAGGGCCATCAAAATGACTAGAGCACAGGACATGCCTCGGTACACGAACATGAAGAAAGGCTGAAGGACTCAAGTTATTCAGCCTAGAAAGGAAAAAGCTTGATGGGAATATCATCATGGTGTTCCAGCACAGAGAACATAAAGGAATTTCTTTCACAAAGATGCATGGTGACAAGACAATACGCACAACTGCTGCAGTGGAAAATTCATATGGATATTAGGAAGGAGAGATATAATTCCAGTGTGAGAAATCAAACTTTGGAGTAGGGTGCCCAGAGAAGCAGTGGAGTGTTCCTTGCTGAAAGTACTAAAATTCAAGTTAAGAGGGCCCTAGATTCACGACCCTGCTTTCAACACAGGGTTAGGCCGGATGATCTCCAGGGATCCTTTACAATGTAGACATTCTCAAAATCTCATTCTCAAGATCTGATGACTGCAGAACAACTAGGGAAGTACCAGGATGGATACTTGCTCCAAATTCATCAAAGCCCACACACAAACCTTTGGAGTGAGGAGACAGTTGCCCCAATCTCCTCTTTAACTTTGACTTTTCTTTGCAGATTACAATCCCTGTGTCTGATGAGGGAACAAGTTAGATCAAAATTCCTTTACAAATAATTATTTATGAATCAGGATAATTTTACTGCCCATATCTCCCCATGTTCCCTTAAAAGGCCAGCCTGTCCTGCACACCTTACAGCATCTGGCAGGCAACAAAAGCTATTCAGGAAACTAGGCACAGATGCAGATACAGGGATATAATTACTGTGTTCAGGTATGGTCTCTCTCCATTCAAGGCAAAACTGGAGAGTATCCAGAGGAGGGAGGGCCATCAAAATGACCAGAACACAGGACATGCCTTGGTACATGAACATGAAGGAAGTCTGGAGTACTTGGACTGTTCAGCCTAGAAAGGAAAAAGTGTGATGGGAATATCATCACTGTGTGATGCTGCTGAAGAGAGTGAAGTTGGGTACTTAACTGCTCAATTACCTCTGTAAAAAGACAGTATTGCCTTCTCTTACTTTTTTGCCTGGAGGATAAAAAGGATTTCAGTAACACTGGAAGAATGAGCACATCCTGGAGATAAAGAGTGTATAAAGAAGCCACTCTTAGATAAAGATGCAATGATTTCTTTACAAAAGGGAAAAAAAAAACTTTTTAAATGGTGATGGGAGAGCAGTATTGTACCATCAGTTTAAACTTCTAAAGGGTCTAGCTCCTTAAACAATTTCTCTCTGTGCTTCTGGACAGCTTTAAAATGAAAACCACTAAGGGTTGAAAAAAATCATCATGGAAATGATGTTCAGAAAGAAACACCTGAGACTCCATCTTGATCTGGCCAAAAGAGTTTTAAAAGATCACATGACATGAGCACAAAAAGTACCTGTTCAGCTCTGGAACAAAAAGCCACAGTTACCCACAAACCTTGACTCACTTTAATTACTCTGCTGACTGTAAAGCAGGCAGCAGTAAAAGAATCACATGTGAAGATTAACTTCCCCTAATTACTGCAGCCTATAAAAGGAGTCAAATCATAAGTCAGGTTTATCAGGAATATAACAGTATTACACCAATCTACCACCTAAATGAGCTAAGTAAATCAAAGTGCTGCCTGTTATACACACAGGTTTATTTAAGAGATTGCTTTCAAAAAGCAGGTAAGAAACAAAAAAGAACTTGGATGAAGATTTTACACCAATAACTGCTATGAGAAAGCAAGAACACAGGTCTAAAAGTAAAGCTGATTCCTACAGCAAGAGGGACACTGTCAGTGCTCCTCAGCCCCAGGCAGCTCCAGGGCTCCACAGGCAGACTACACCCTGCCCACTTACACTTGAGAGCATTGACAGTATAAAAAAACCATTTACTTTCAAGCAAATGAGTTAAGGATCAGAATGTGAGCTTGAGAGACTGTACACTTCTCCAGTGCTGCAGAACAGGCTATAGTCTCACTTCCGGTAAGAGATGTGTCACTTCTTAATCTGCATGAGATCCTCTTGAAAAGTTGTGCTTTAGCCTTTCCCAAGATTCCAATACAGAGCTTTTAGGTTGGTTTTACTAAAATGAGCTTAAATGTGTCATGAAAACTCAGAGCTAACAGGAATACACACTTTTTCCAGAGAAGCACCTGCAAAATTCTGATGGAAATGCTATCCACATCAACTTCTCCAAGGAAAACAAGCCCAAAGCACTCTAATTATAACAAATCTGTCTGGAAGAACTTTCTCTGAAATGTGTTCTGTCATCCACCTCCAGAGGCGAGTGTGAAGTACAGTGAGAGAGAGAGAGAGAGAGAGAGAGAGAGCAAAAATGGAGTTTTGTCTTTGATTTTACCATTGTCTGGCCATCTGCAAAAACAACTTTTCCATTTGGGTCAAAAAAAAAAAAAAAACCAGCAGCCATAACCATAAACAAGTGAGCTAAGAGCATTTTACAATAGACTAATGATTAATGCAAATGCCATTTAGAGTAATTTCAGAAAAGAAACTAACAGTTTTGGGCCTAAGTAATATTCTGAAGTGTAGATGCAACTGAAGCAGCAATGGAAACACACAGAGCAGCAGAGTCTGCTGACCAAAGAGAGGAATGACAGGGAAGAAACACAGAGAATGCCAGTTCTGCCATTCCCTGGATACACCTCTTTCATTATATCCCATTTTCCATATTGCCACCACAGGAAAAGAAATCTTGAACTCAAAAAAGGATTCCAACAAATGCCACTCACCAGAAGTTTAGCTTGTTCAGGCAGTGAAATTTGTTCCCTCTTTCCATCTGGATACCTTAACATCAGCTGTGCCTTTGGTCCTAGCATAAAAGAAGTTACTACGAGTTAACAAACAACAAGGCAGCCACCAAATTGAGCTCTTCTGTAGATTTCAGGAGGGTTAGGGAGCAGAGACAAACTTAAGGTTCCAAGCTATGCAGGTGTACTTATAAACCATAGAATAACAGAGCTGAAGGAGACCTTCCAAGGCCATCTAGTCCAACCCCTGCAGTAAGCAGTGAGGTCTTACACTAGATCAGGTTGCTCAGAGTCACAGCAAGCCTGGCTTTGGATGTCTCCAGGGATAGAGAGGCTCCACCACCTCTCTGGGCAATCTGGGTCAGTGTCTCACCACCCTCATAGGGGAGAACTTCTATCCTGTGTGTTTACTATACATGCATCAAACTCAGGACTCTTTCAAGCATTAACAGCAGTGATTGAAAATGGGCAACGTTCAAGGAGAAAAGCACACTGTGCTATGTCTGCCTTTGACATCACCTCACTCTGCTGCACCCCAACTCAGGCACGGCAGGGAGAACAAAGACATCAGGGACCTGTTTGTATCAGCCAAAGTTGCACTACTAAAATTAAACCCAGATTATCATGGCAGCCAAGATGAGCAAAAGGTGGAGCTGACCTGACTGCTTCTCTCTGCCATCCTGGCAGAAGCCCTGGCATGTGCACCCGCAACACACCAGTGCACACTCTATTCATCGACACACTAAGAAATTTGAGCTCAGTGACTGACACAACATTGCAGCCTGTGACACCACCAGGCCAAAGGGGTGAATTGCTCAGACATGTGGTGTCAAGAAGGGAGTAGGAAGAAAGCATTTAGCTTTCCAAAACAATGGACAAAATCATGCTTGCCAGCATACAAAGATTTTAAAGGATAAAAAAAAAAAGGTCACTATGAAAAAGAAAAGTGCAACTCACCGTTCACATCTAGCCCCTGAGAAGTACTTTCAGGTTTGTCAGTTGACTCCTCTTGAGTCCCTGCCTCAATGCAAGGCAGCACTCGGTGATTCGATGTTGTCCCAGGCTCAGTCTTTGCAGGGGGCTCAGGCTGAGGCCTCCGGCTCTCCTCTTTTTTATACCCCAAGTCCTTGTGTGGAGACTTCCTCAGCTTGGTAGGATTCTCCGATTCCTCTTCCTCCTCAGATCCACAAACTGAAATAAACTCTTCGCTTCCAGAAAAAAGCTCTGACTCTGACTCCTCATCTGAGCGACTCTCCTGCTTGGCCTGTGAGGAATCAAAATGTGTCTCCTGTAACGAGGCTCTGATGGCAGCCTCCAGCTGGCTGTCCTCACTGGCATCGATAAGACTCTCCTGTAGAAGGCAGACAAAACACAAATGCACAAAACCCACTTTGATACACATGCTGTAAATCAGAAGACATCAGTCTTACAAAGAGAAGCAACTAAAACTGTCGGGAGCAAACCCCATGGAAAGCTTGTTGTGCCTCATGACTTCTCCCTGGAGTTTCACATGGAGTGATATATTTTCCTTCCACACTCACACAGCTCTGGGACTGCTTAACCCAAATCAAATGCCAAAAGCACAAACTGCACAATAAAAATAGGTGGTGTGGAAGGTGGTACTCCTTGGCACAATGGCTTTTTGCAAGCTCTTGCCCTCTCATTAACTCTATAACTTAGTGGAAAATTAGTAGTGTTGGACAAAGACATACTAAGGTCTCTTTCCAGTTTTCTCCTAAAGTGTCTCATACTTACTGAACGAGAGCATTTTGGGGGAGGATTAGTAGAATGACCATCAAGCTGTCCATGCTCACTGAGGAACCCAGTCACCTGGTCCAGGAAAGAAGTCACATCAAGCTGGTGCCACTCCACTAGTTTCTGGCCTAGGGAACAAAAGGTGTCATGAATCCTCAGAAAGATTATAGCTTAGCAGTCAAATACATCAACTCACTGCTGCGCAGGCATAATGCAGGAGTCTGCATTTGTGCAACTGCAGCTTTCTACAGGCTGGTCCCAGATAATTTTGAAGCCTCCTCCATCCACATCCATGAAAAGGTTTCAACCATGGGCCTAAAGAGAAGCTAGGGAGGGACAGTTTGCCAGGGCACGGAGCCACAGGATGAGGGGCAGTGGTTTGAAACTGGAGCAGGGCAGGGTTAGATGAGACATGAGGAAGAAGGTCTTCTCCATGAGGGTGGTGATACACTGGACCAGGTTGTCCAGAGAGGCGGGGGAGGCCCCATCAAAGCCTGGAGACATTGAAGGCCAGGCTTGCTGAGGCTCTGAGCAATCTGATCTAGTGCAGAATGTCCCCTGTCACTGCAGGGGATGGGACTTAATGACCACTGAATGTCCCTTCCAAATCTGTGATTCTACGGCACACAAAGACTTTGCTTATTTCTGCTCTGTTCTTTAATTCATATATCAAGAAATCTCAGCTGTCATCACTGACACTGATTACTTCAGTTGTGAGAGGCAGAGGATCAGACAATTAATATACTGGCATTATACAATGATAAAAAAACCAAAGTGTGTTTGTATACAAAATAAAAGGTAGCAATTTCAAATGACCCAGGAGAGGTTGAAATCTGATTCAGTTAAAATCAAAATAAACTCAAACAGAAAAACCTAGGTCAAATTGGTCTCTCAAAATTAAGATGTCTGAGCCTCACAACATTACTGTGTGAGGAGTAAGAAGCAGACCCATATAATGCTTACAAATACTCCAGTTTGTTCACCAAATGACTTCAAGTAACTTTTAAAAAGACACTTCAAAATATTTCAGATTTTTAACACCAGGTAGTACTATATTTACTTTCCAAGCAAAGTGATTCTAAGCTATAGCAAAATTGATAAAGAAAATACCAGGAAGCCTTAAGAGTTTTGCGCCTTTAGATGACAGAATCACATCTCAGAACCAGAGAGTCAGAAGGGCCCTTCAAAGGCCATCCAGTCCAACCCCTGCAGTAAGCAGGGACATCCTGCACTAGATCAGGTTGCTCAGAGCCTCAGCAAGCCTGGCCTTGAAAGTCTCCAGGCATTGATGGAGTCTACATCTCCTTTCTGGGCAACCGGTGCCAGTGTCTCACCCCCCTGGATCACCTGGGGATGATCTCCAGAGGCCACTTCTGCCCTTGTGGTTAGGTGATTCATAGAATCATAGGGTTGGAAGGAATCTTCAAAGGCCATCCAGTCCAACCCTCTGCAGTGACAGGGACATCCTGCACTAGATCAGGTTGCTCAGGGCCTTAGCAAGCCTGGCCTTGGATGACTCCAGGAATTAATGGGGCCTCCACCATCTCTCTGGGCAGCCTGGTCTTACCACCCTCATGGTGAAGAACTTCTTCCTAACATCTAATCTAAACCTTCCCCACTATAGTTTAAAATCATTATCTCTTATCCTATTGCTACATGCTCTGACAAAGCATATTTCACTTCTCCAGCACAACAAAGCCTCTCAGAGAGCAGAACAATGTGACTGCGACTCCTCAGTGAATGTACCACCTACTGTGAGGTACACTCTTCCAGCCCACAACTGCCAGCCCTCCTCACTGCACACAGAAAGGGTGGGTTACTGACTGCCAGGGATCTCACCTGTTCTGGGATCCAGGATGGAGACGTAAGGGAAGTCAGCTAATTTATAAAACTGTATGTACCTCTGTCCTTCCTCACTGTCATGGTATACCTAAGAAAGAACATATTGGAAGCAAGTTACTGTGTGGAGAGGGAACACTAACAAATCGTATCGTGACAATGTATGAAGTCTTTCTCTATTTTACATTCTCAACTACAAAAGGTATGTACAGGTCTCAGTAACTCTCACTACTTGAAAAATTGTCTCTAATAGTCCAAGTATTAGAAGCTAGGTGGTGGCATTCTGTATGCACAAGACAGCTTATGCATTCAAATGCATATCCAAGAAGTACATCTACATCCACAAAGTGCATCTCCCAAAAACTCCTGCATCTGCTTCTGCAAAGCCACCGAAAACACATCAACAGTGTCATTTAATTCAGACAAGTCCAGTGTTCTCATTGCCTCATCTACCCAAGGAGGACACCAAATTACCGCTACAGCTCCAGTGAATTTCCCACCTGCCAAAAAATGAAATGTTTCCGGATGATGTTCTTCACAGCCTCATTGCTCCAGACATCACGGTTGAGACACTGACAGGCAAAATCTTGCACATTCTGAATGTTTATCATGAGCCATTTTTTCTGCATCTGACCACACTCCTTGGCCTGTAAAAAGAGAGAAAAACTTCATTAAGTAAAACTGGAGAGTCAAGCTTAACCACTGGCAGCAGTCATCAATATGATGGCTTCTAACACTCGCAGACTTTTCAGCAAAACTCTTTCCCAGCAAGAAAGTGCTAGTGAAAAGACTTCCACAAAACAGAAGGCAGGGCTTCACTGAGACTGGCTAATTACAGAATTACATTGAGAGCTGCTGGGTTTCAACATGTCAGGCACAGAGAGGGAAAAGCATTCTGGGAGAGACACAGGGACATATCTGTTCAGGGAAGACTATCACTTTGATCTGACAATGGAGGAAAGGCCTGCTCATTCTAGAGATAAACCTGTGGATCATCTCCCATACAAGCAGACTATACAACTGACAGAGGACTTGCATCAATTCAACAGAGCCCCTTCTCCATGTGCTTTGTTTTTTCTCTCCAAGTTTTGAGTTACTTTATTCCTGTGCAACTGCTGAATTAGGCATCCTTTGTTCTGATGTTTGCTATACAGACTGCGAGCAGGGAGCAAAAATGGGAAGGCACAGGAAGAAATCTTACTGGTTTGAGTCACAAAGCTGGCATTGTCTGATTGCTTGGTTGCAAGTTAATGGTAGGAGTTTGATCAAGAATGTAATTCTGATCGCTGAATTGTCACACCTGTTGAAAAAAAGAGGGCTGTATCAACTGCAAGAATGCTCTTACCACTGGAAAAGACTGGAACTAGCTTATTAACTCTCCTTTCCTTAAAAAAAAATTTAAAAACTGTTTATAATTGTATTCACCATCCTGCTGGTAATGCATTCAACAGCAAATTCAAAGAATCAGGATTTTATACAAGGTTTTGCTGTTTTTGTCAATATTTTGTTCCCCAAACCAAACTTTTAGATTTTAAAGTGAATTTTATCTAGTGTACTCTTGAACAATCAGCCCATCCACTGTGTGACAGACAGATAAGCAAACCCCACACCCTCAACTTCACAAAGTGAAGAATCTCAGTCTACAAAAATAATCTGCAAGGCCAAGCCATCTGCAAAACCAATTCTTATTTTATTCAAAGGACAAAACTGAATATAGAAAGATGGAATAGTTCTCTTGTTCTTATAAGAGATCTCACATTAAGTGCTAGTACCACTAGCAGTACAGTGTTAGAATCCTGTACCTAGTCACCAGGACAAAAAAGCAGAGCAGGTGACACCTAAGTAACTGGTGACAATCTTTGATACAGCTGTTTGGCTTCTGTTCAAAAGCTTGTTTTGAGCTAGCTGAGGACTTTTGAGAACTAACTCTAGGAAATCAGTTTAAGACAAGGTCTAGAGGTACTGCCCAAAATTAAAGGGAATGAAAATCCTTATGTTAATTGAGTCATTGACTGCTTTGGTCCTGCATTCTAGTGTAATTCCTATTAGATTAAAAGAACACAGACAAAGATATATAACACTCTGCTACACTTACTTTTTCAGTGTTAGCAAACATGAAAACCTGGCTCTACCTTTCCTCCATTCAGCAAAGGTCCTCAAACCACACAAGCAGGAAATTCCACACAGAACATCTGACATCTGCAAAGATGCTTTGAGCAGTAGAGCAAGTATAGCTTCGGAAACTACTTTTACCTACCTTTTAAGAACAGGCTCCACATTAAACAAGACACAGTTAAATCACTGCCATTTCACACACACAGAGCTCTGCTTTTATACAGCTACTGGTGTTTCCTGAAGGGGTAGAGGGGGGGTGGATGGAAGGAGAGAAACATTGGTGGGTCATTTCGGTAAGTGACAGAGAGAACAAGGGAAGGCTCAGGAGTGGGCCTGCATAACCCAAAAGCTGCGTCTGATGGCTTTCGATCTTCTATTTTCAACATCAAAACCCCCTCATTTCTCATCCTTATCTATGGTAGAAAGACCAGCACCAGGCACTTCAAGAGCAGGCAGATGAGGTAGGTACGGCACAACCACTCCTTGCAAGCACCTCTGTTGAAGCTTCCAGCGCTCGGTGAAGTGAGAACTTTCAAAGATAGAGGTACTGATACCAAAAATCAGCCTGTAAGGAAACTTTGTAAGGCAGAGTTTTGTATCAGAAATCAGCATTCTTTACTGCATCATTAGGTGTGCAGAGTACAGTCCCCTCACACTGCGCACTCCTTCATGTGTGTCTCACCCCAGCAAATGGTGGTGCTTGAGCATTACAGAGTAATTCTTTTCTAGGAGTATTCATTATTACAGTTCTGGGAAATCATTATCAGAAGTGTCTGCCCACTGGAGCATGCCTAGTTAGATGTAGAGTGGTCATCTGCAGTCTCTGATGGTCTTTTACTGTATCCACTCCTCTTTCACAGAATCACAGAATGACCCAAGTTGGAAGGGACCTCAAGGATCATGTAGCTCCAACCCCCCTGCCTAGCAGGGCCACCAAACAAACACATTTACTAGATCAGGTTGCCCAGGGCCCCATCCAACCTGGCCTTGAACACCTCCAAGGACGGGGCATCCACAACCTCCCTCGGCAGCCTGTTCCAGGACCTAACCACTCTCCTAGTAAAAAACTTCCCCCTAACATCCAACCTAAATCTTCCCTCCTTCAACTTGGATCCATTTCCCCTAGTCCTGCTATTGTCAGCCCTTTCAAAGAGTTTACTCCCTTCCTGGGTGTAGGTTCCCTTCAGGTATTGAAAGGCTGCAATGAGGTCACCCCGCAGCCTTCTCTTCTCCAGGCTGAACAAGCCTAACTCCCTCAGCCTGTCATCATAGGGGAGGTGCTCCAGCCCCCTG
>VZTY01029257.1:214145-228418 GCA_013400935.1 Turnix velox
CTGAGCCCAGCTTTCCAGCCTGTCGAGGTCCCTCTGAATGGCATCCCTTCCTTCCACCGTATCAACCGCACCGCTCAGCTTGGTGTCATCAGCAAACTTGCTGAGGGTGCACTCAATTCCCTCATCGATGTCATTAATAAAGATGTTAAAGAGCACCGGTCCCAAGACAGACCCTTGGGGGACACCGCTCATTACCAGCCTCCACCTGGACATAGAGCCATTGACCACCACCCTCTGTCTGCGACCTTTCAACCAATTGCTTATCCATCTAGTTGTCCACCCATCAAATCCACTTCCCTCCAATTTGGAGACAAGGATGTGGTGGGGGACCATGTCAAAGGCCTTGCTCAGGTTCAGGTAAATGACATTGGTTGCCTTCCCTTCGTCCACCATCGCAGTCACTCCATCATAGAAGGCCACAAGATTTGTTAAGCATGACCTTCAGGAGGGAGGGGAGGATTTCTCACTGAAGCTCTGTCCATGAAAGCTGCTTTGCCCAGTGCCTTGTCAGTGGTCCAGCAGGATGGCCTTCAGACCAGCTGTGTCTTGCCTTGATGAGGTGTATAAGCATCACTCCCTTCATTATGCCTTAGTTTTATGGCCTCCTGCCTATATCACTGCAACACTGGCATGATGAATGCTTAACTAACAAAAGATATAAATTTAGTCCAAGCTCCCATCAGGCTAACAAAGGTTCTATTGAGTTAAAATTATAACTGCTTAGCTAACTAAAATACACTCTCAGTCAAAGTTTTCTTTAGGCTAATAATTCCATTTAATTAAAAACTCCACCTGATTTTACAGACTGAAGTGTACAAGTATGGAATCTCATATGCAAAATGCAAACAAAAACAAACGGAGATGCCTAAAGTTTACCCTTCCAACTTATACCTATTCACATTTTTCATCGCTATGACAACTGTGAGCAACAACCAATAAACTGACCAGACTCTGTGTGAATCTTGCTGGACAGCCTCTAGCTTTTGCACTACTGATAATAACCTCTTTTCCTCTCATCTGATTTTTCCAGTCCATGTATGGTTTACAAATTCAGCGGTGGCTGCTCCTTGCTCAGCTTTGTTGAAATGTACTGCACCTTTAAGCCAGCAGAGAGAAAGGAAGGAAGGAAATGGAACCATCATCTTGTGACCTTCTCTGGACATCTACAAAGTGAGCATGATTCAGTTGGGAAGATTGAAGGTGACAGGAAGTCAGAGCATGAGATTATTTGACAAGAAATATCCTATCTGTGCCAGACTTACTCCTCTTGTCTGGGGCAGTGCAGCACAGGGCACACAGCCTTTCATCACCCAGCCTTTCCTGCACCAGAGAAAGGTGCAGGTTCTGCCTATGATAACAGTCAGTATAGAAGCACCTTATGAAAAGACAACTGCACCATTAGAGTACAATGACTAGATTACCTTCCAAACTATTGCTGCTTGCTACATACAAAGAAAAAAAATCCAAAAAATCCAAACAGCTGCCAAAGAGCAGCTAGAGAAGGTTTAATTTGTAAAATATGGGATTTTCATATCAACAGGCTTGAAACACTGCATTGTTGCACAGTAATAGAATTGGAAGAGTTGGAAGGGCCCTTCAAAGGCCATCCCCTGCAGTGACAGGGACATCCTGCATTAGATCAGGTTGCTTAGAGCCTCAGCAAATCTGGCCTTCAATGTCTCCAGGCTTTGATGGGGTCTCCACCACCTCTCTGGGCAACCTGGGCCAGTGTCTCACCAACCTCATGGAGAAGAACTTCTTCCTCATGTCTCATCTCACCCTGCCCTGCTCTAGTTTCAAACCACTGCCCCTCATCCTTTGGCTCCATGCCCTGGCAAACAGCCCCTCCCCAGCTTTCTTGGAGCCCCTTCAGGTACTGGGAGGCTACTCTGAGGTCTACCCACAGTCTCAACAGCCCCAGCTCTCTCAGATTGTTCTCATAGAAGAGATGTAAGACATTTCAAAGAAGTACTAAAATCCTCCTGAGTGATAAGCACCAAACTGCTCACACCAGAACTATCTCCTCGCTAAACAAGAATTGTAAACTAAAGTTTATTTGGCATATAGACCCCACAAATTAAATTGTATCTCACATCACATGCATGGAGATGAATGCCTCTGGAATTCTTGAAGTAGGCTTTGGCATCAGAAAACAAAACCAGGCTGTTCATTAAATAAATTATGCTGCATATATTATTTGTATTTATCATGCTCATGTAATTTATTTCTAGCAGATTCCACACTGAGGAGGTAACACTGAAGCTTAAAACACATTAGAGCTCGCTGGCAAGTTTCCAAAGCTAAGTTCTCCAAGGTGGCTCCTACTTGATGACATATCATCTCTGTGTCCTCCGGGTATATTGTGTCCAGTTCTGGTCCCCTCAGTTGAAGGATGGGGAACTGCTGGAGAGAGACCAGTGCAGAGACACAGAGATGATGGATTGGAGCATCTCCCTTCTGAGGAAAGGCTGAGGGAGCTGGGTCTCTTTAGCTTGGAGGAGACTGAGGGGGGACCCCATTCAAGTCTACAAACAGGCATAGGGTGAGTGTCAAGAGGATGGAGCCAGGCTCTTCTCAGTGACCTCCAATGACAGGACAAGGGGCAATGGGTGCAATATGGAACACAGGAGGTTCCACAGAAATAGGATAAAAAACTTTTTTATAATGAGGGTAAGAGAACGGTGGCACAGGCTGCCCAAAGAGGGTGTGGGGTCTCTTTCTCTGGAGACATTCAAACCCTGCCTGGATACCTTCCTGTGTGACCTGATCTGGGTGTTCCTGCTCCAGCAGGGGGATTGGACACAATAATCTCTCCTGGTCCCTTCCAATACCTCACATCCTATGGTTATGTGTGTGCGATTAAAGTTAGGAACTGACAGTTAAAATCCCTTGTGCCACCTTAACTGACTTTTAACAGCCTAAATAATCACAGAATCATAGAATAGTTTGGGTTGGAAGAGATCTTAAAGATCATCAAGTTTCAACACCCCTGCCAATGGCATGGACCCTCCCACTATATCAGGCTGCTCAGTGCCTTGTCCATACAATCACACAATTGAGGATCATACAATGCTCCTCAAACACAGACTTTTCAGTCACACTGTGTATTTAAACTCTGAAGGCTTCTCTCAAATTTTACAATTCAAGCTAACATCTTGCTGGCACATCACCTGTTTACCTCAGGTTTATGTACCCCTTTTCCACCAGCCACAAGGTAACTAATACCAGGTGGCTCATCTATTGTGTTCAAAAGGCCTGCAGGATTAAGTCTTCTAAAGATTTTCAGTATAAAATAGTTTTTGCCACATTTCTCTGGTGTAATTAACTTAATCACACACTTAGCTTTACAAATGTAGCAATCATAACACTGCACTTCACAACAACAGCAATCATGAAGTGCACTGTATGTGAAGCATGCTGCTTTTCCACAGATTAAGAAATTGATGTTATTCAACATTTAAATACCCCTCTTCAATGAAAGTTAATTTTAACCTATTCTTAAAAGGTTCATGTTTCTGAGTCAAAATGAAGCAGCAACTTCTTGTACCTTACTGATAACTGAGTTTCTTTGTAACTGAAGAAAAATAAGGTTTCTTAGGGAAAACCAAAGATAACTAAATCTACTTACTGTCAAAATTAACCAGAGAAGAATTACAAAAGATAAGCAATGGGGACACATGAAAATCACAGTCAGACTGGACACGACCACTTTTCCCAGGTTTGAACAAAATGATGAATTTTAAATGAATTTATGATAAAAGTACAGAGCAGATGAAACACTGGCAGAATGTTCTTGCACACCCCTCAGGATGTTACAGCACATCACACACCAATAATAAGAATTATGAGACTGACACAAAACTATAAAAGTATCAAAATGGCAGTCCTTGTTACTTTGGAATACAGCTCATATATGCTTCCCTAAAACAGAGATGGAAGAAGCTAGGAGCAGCTTGCTAGATATGATTTTAATTAGACTCATCACTGCATTCACAATAAGCCAAACATCATCCCAAGTTGAAGAAGATAAAAAAGTTGAGAAGCTGAAGGTTTTTAATGTAATGAAGCTGATGACTATGAATTTGAAATGAGGGATTATCCTCATTATCCACCATGAGACAAAGAACTGCACAAGAACACAAGAAGGTGAATACCAACACCACAAACTGTGTAAGCCTTTGAGTTACTGCACAGAACAGAACAAGGTGTGTATATACAAACCACCTCGCCCTTTGTGGCTTGGTTTTGGTTTTTTATTTAATAGAATAATAGACTGGCTTGGGTTGAAAGTGACCTCAAGGATCATCTAGTTCCAACCCCCCTACCATGGGCAGGGACACCTCCCAGCAGACCAGGTTGCTCAGTGCCTCATCCAGCCTGGCCTTGAGCACCTCCAGGGAGGGGCACATCCACAACCTCTCCAGGCAACCTCTTCCAGTGTCTCACCACCCTCACAGGAAAGAACTCCTTTCTTATCTCCAGCCTAAATCTCCCCTCTTCCAATCTGCATCCATTACTGCTAGTCCTGCCATCCTGCACTGCATGAAACAGATTTACCCCAGCCATTCTGTAGCTCCCTCCAGGTATCAAGAAGCTACTCTGAGGTCCCCCTGAGCCTTCTCTTCTCCAGGCTGAACAACCTCAACTCCTTCAGCCTGTCCTCATAAGGGAAGCGCTCCAGCCTTCTCATCATCTCCGTGGCCCTCCTCTGGGCCCACTCCAATAACTCAATGTCCTTATTAATTTACAAGAGTGAAGATAAATGCCTCTGCATTTATAAATGTCCTCTGACTTTAGGACAATCAAAACTATCAAACAGTTCTTTCACTCTCTGAAACAACTTTTGACTTTGTTAGATACCACCATCAACACTGTTAAAACCTTGCCATGTTTCCAGCAAGGCAGGATGAAAGGTGAGAGCAGATCTCAAACTCACATCTGAGGTGGGAGGGCACCTGCTGACTGTGGATGCTCTAGTCTGGAGCAGCACTGGCTGTTTTCATGTGAACTCCCTTTAATCACACGTTCACTTGGTTCAAAAAGAGCTTGAACCAAGGGCCCAGTCAATATCATCACCTAGGGAACCTAGTACAAATCCCATGGGGCAGGGATGGCACAGCACCAGGGATGTCATTCCACTCCTCTGCTCTTGTGGCAGCACATTACTCTCTGAGGCAGAGCGCTAGTTGTTGCCCAGCAGCATCCTTACAAACTTGGAATCTTTGTAGAAAATTCAGTATATGGGGAGCACTGTGAGAATAGAGGAATCAGTGACATACCAACTTATCCCTGGTGATTTGGGAAGCATAGAGAAAGAGATTAAACCAACAGGAAGAGAGGGAGACTCATTAAAGGCACTCCAGCAGTGTTTCTGTTTGTGGCAGGAGAGGCAGATGTGAAAAGAATGAAAATATTTTCTGTTCAGCTCATGGAATAAGATGTCCAGCACTGTTTGCAGTGTGAGCATTGCACCCCTTGAGCATTAGTTCGCATTCTCGCAAAATCACTATATAATAATAAAAAATCTGAGCTACTTCAAATTATAAAATAGTTCAGGGTTGGAAGATCCTTAAAGATCACAGAGTTCCAACCCCCCTGCCATAGGCAGGGACACCTCCCACTAGATCAGGCTGCTCAGTGCCATGTCCAGCTTGGCCTTAAACAACTCCAGAGAGGGGGCATCCACAGCCTCTCTGGGCAACCTGTTGCAGGGTTTCACTACCCTCATCATAAAGAATTTCTTTCTTATGTCTAGCCTGAACCTACCCTCTTCCAATTTACATCCATTACTTCTAGTCCTGCCATCACATATCTTATTAAAAAGTCCTACCCCAGCCTTTCTGTAGGCCCCCTTCAGGCATTGATAAGCTACTACGAGTTTCCCCCTGAGCCTTCTCCTCACCAAGCTTAACAACCCAAACTCCTTCAGCCTGTCCTCATAATGCAGTTGCTCCAGCCCTTTGTGGCCCTCCTCTGGACCCACAAAAACAGCTCAATGTTCTCTTTATGTTGAGGACTCCAGAACTGGACACAGTACTCCAGGCAGGGCCTCACCAGAGCCAAGTAGACAACTAGTTCAGTTGTCACTGCAACTTCTGAAGACCATCTAGAAGTTACGCACTCAAAACAGAAAAACATGCTCATTTGCATACACTTTAATCACTAGTTAAGTCACTGATCCACATCATAACAACTTATGACTAGATCCACATGTCCACACAATCAGAGAAAGTGATCCTTGAAATTACTTCAAGGCAACAGTCTCCCCCTCAGACAGCCAATCTCTTGGATACTTTTTCCATCAGTACCAGATATAAAAGACGAATGGAGTGATTTCACAGAAAAGCAATGCCTCTACTAAAAACATAGGCGTGCCTTTAAAGCAAAGGCACACACTAGCTCAGACACAGCTTATTTACCATAAAATTACAAGATTTGTTGAGTTCAAAGTGCACTCCAAAGGCTATCTAGTCCAACCCCCTGCAATGACAGGGACATCCTGCACTACATCAGAGCCTCAGTGAGCCTGGCCTTGAATGTCTCCAGTGATGGGGCCCCCACCGCCTCTGTGGGCAACCTCTTCTAGTGTCTCACCACCCTCATGGGAAAGAACCTCCTCCTCACGTCTCATCTAACCCTGCCCTGCTCTAGTTCAAACTATTGCCCCTCATATCCTGTGGCTCCATGCCCGGGCAAACTGCCCTTCCCCAGCTCTCCTGGAGCCCCTTTAGGCACTGGGAGGCTGCTGGGAGGTCTCCCCAGGTGTAGCCTTCTCTTCTCCAGGCTGAAAAGAGTTGTGTTAACATAACTCCACCAGAACTTCTTAGCAAGACTGACCTGCAAACTACATAACCCCCTTGGGAAGTACTCACTTATCCAAAGCAATGTGACCTCATCCTTTTCTGTATTGTGCTACACAGAGATACTTCAAAGGATGTGATTTTTTACCCTTTCATCAGCCCCCTCTGTTCAATAAATTCTTTTTCTTAAGTGTGATTTGCCATAATGCCATTGCAACATAATCAATATGGTCTTTAGTTAAATCCTTCAGCATAGCATCAACATTTCCATATGCAGTCCATCCAATATTTATCATTGTATAGTCCTTCATAACTTCCTGATCATCCCACAAATGCACCCATGGGTGCCAGCAGCCCAACACAAGGCTTCGACCCTGTGCACACTCATCACATAAGGAACTGTCTTCAAATTTCCAAACTTACCGTTTCAAAGCTGCCTTTGTGCATCAAGTCAATGGGAGGCCTGAAGAGGTCTGCTAGCGTAGTCAGCTTCTTATCTACTGCCCCTCCATTCCGTAACTCCTGCTCCTGCCGAACTGCACAGTCCCAAGAGGAGAGGAAGAGGAATTAGACAAAATACTATTGACTACATGCTCACCCACAAAACTTCAGTCCTTGAGCCACAAGCTTAGATCACACTGAATGAGATTAGCTGCTATGTAAGGCAAGAAACCTGCCTGCCCCAGCCTTCTCTTAGTAAATACTGCCACAATTGACTTCAGTACTTAACAAGTTCACTCCTGCTAGAAAACCCTGACAAAACCTATCAGGAGAAAGAAAGTAATCACAGATGCTCACTTTCAGTCCAGCACTTAACTGGAGGGGAACTTCTTAAACACTCCAGCAACATCAGCACTAGCACCACAGCTTCAACTCAGCTGTGTGTTCTGCTGACAAAGAATCCTATAAAATTTGTTAAAATGTAATGGCTTAAATACCAGGTAATGCTTTGTCATTTCTGCATATGAACAGATGGACAGTGGTGAACTGCAATTAAATTCACAAGAATCTTGGGTGCAACCAGGAAGAAGTCTCAGGGCTACTCAAATCTAATTCAAGTGCCAGCACCACCAATGGTTACACAAGAAAAATTTAATGTATGAATTTAATTTCTACATGGGTGCTAGATTTTTACTCCTTTTCAGTTCCCTCCATAGCAGAAAAAAAATATTGAGTTATCAGGGGAATATCTGCATATGAAATCAGGCAGAATACACTGTCTGCAATGTGAGCACAGTGAAATATTTGGATAAATATTTGGATATTTGGATAAATATCTTCACTATCTGCTTCTTATGTCCATTGCTCAGAACATTCCCTTTAGCCATTCCAAGATGATAAACTAACAACCTTAACAGTACCATAAACATGGGAGACATGAGCAAACATTACTGGCACTACAAAAATGAATAGCCTAATAGCCTTACGTCAAAAAACCCAAGTCCCTTTGCTATACAGCAGGGAATTTAAAAAACATTCTACAACTGAAAGCTGTCATAGCCTTGGAAACTACTGTTCAATCTTAATTGCATTAAAAAATAGAACCTCCATCTTACTGATCTTTAGACACTTACTTGTTTCTGTTTGAAAATCCCGAAAACCATCAAATATTGAGCGCGCAGGTCTGCGTCTTTTAGGAGCTTAGAAAAATAAAAGCATTTCAGTCATTATTTCAGAAGCGTGCTATCAAACTCATTATGTGTTTGTACCTTCCATCATGTGTGGGAACGATGTGAGACTAATGGTCATTAGAAAGGGCTGGAGGAATATGGGAGGATGGAAATAAATAATTTGTAGGACTCATCCCTCTTTTTTTTTTTTCTGTGATGGATTTTTATTTTCTAATCTCTTATCCAGATCTTGTCCCAACTTCCTGGCTGACATGAGTACAACCTATTAAAGCTAACTTCAGAGCAACTTAAATGACAGTTAATAATAGCAAATGAAGGACCACTTCAGCAAAAGCAGTATCTCCCAGGCCAGGCTTAGCTGGTGAAGGTGTTCACCACACCAAAGAGATTCTTCTGATACCATTTGTAGTGCAAGATGAGTTCCATGTATCTGATACAGCACAAAATGGATGGGGTTCAACTCTTCACCTGCAAGAAAATCCCAGCTCATACAAGCACCTCAATCTGACATTGTTAAAAGCAGAAACTAGTGAGTTCCCTCTTTTAAGGTTAGAGCTGCAAAGGCCAAATGATGTATCTCTCCAGTTTCAGCTGTCTTGTCAGGCTTCATTGTGCTAAAAGCAGAAGTGGCCCTAGTGACCACTGCTGGCTGAGACAGGTGGGGAGAACAGGACAAAGAACCCTGGTCAGCAGATCTTACTTCCACACTACCAGATTCTTGAACCCATATGAGTTCAAGTTTGTCAAAAACTCTGTCATGTCACAAAGACAGTCAAAGGAATAAGCTTGTGCAGTGTCTTCAGAGAGCCCTCAGGGCACCAATATCTGGAACCTGGCTGAAGCATCCTGGCTGAAGATCTCTCTGATGTTGAAAAAAAGGCTCAACAGAAAACCACTCCAGGGCAAACTTGAAGCTTGGCCTCTTCCTCCTTTCTAGCACAGAAACTAAACAATAGAAAAGAGTATTCCCTATGGGTATGAGGCCACTTTAAAGATGAGCACTTTATTAAAAATGCAAACCATACAGAGAGCCAGAAATGGTCTGATCAACATGAGAAGGACAGAGCCTCAAGGCTAGAGGAAGCAAGCATAAAACCAAAGTGCTTAGATCTCCACACAGGCACTGACACTATATAAAAGCACCAAGTAATCCTGTCTCACTATACAAGTTGAATCCCTGTGCTGCCACTAAGGAAAAATGGCTTGAAATTGGGGTTTTGAGATTGAGAACATCAGTGTATTACATGAGTACTAAACAGTGCTTTAGAAACGCACCTAAGAACTTTGCCATCCCTTGCTCCCTTGCATGAAAGTGTTTGCAAAGTGATAAGCAGCTACAGAAAATAAACAAGACAATCAGCTGCATGGTGTATTTGAATTAAATTCCTAAATAAGAAATTAATAAAATTATGAGTAATTTCACAGTTCATCATCTGTTTCTGATCTGTCAACTACCTGAGAAGTACTCATCCTTTATTTTCACTCATCAGACAAAGCTCAAGCTTTCATCCTACCACCTTGAACATGTTCACAGCAGTGTCACGTTGTTCCTGAACTCCAGAACACAGACAGAGCTACCTGGCAGTTGCACCACAAATCTCATGGAACTGGAGCAGGCAAATTGGTACCACTGGGAATGCAGCACTTCTAATATGTGAGGCTTTCAATAACCCTGGTGTATTTCCAAGTATGCAGTCATCTTAAATGGTAGTAGAGTTGCAGCAATGGAAAAAAACAATAAAAACACACATGATGCTTTCTTCACATTCAGCAAGTTCTTTTTTCTTTTGTCACTTGGCTCATATCAAAGTAAAGAAAACAAACAAACAAGCAAAATCAGAACACAAACCTACCTCCAAACAAGGGCTCAGGCTCCACTAAAATTTCTTGTTTTTGAGGAATTGGAGCTCGTACTTCATCCCTATCAAAGAGGAAGAGAAAAAAAAAAATCAGACAGACAAAATAATCCAAGTACTATGTAAACCACATCCCATTGTGCTCCAAATGTTCCTGCAGCCTAAACAGCTAAAGGAAGTGTTGCACCACTGCAACAGAATCAAGATACTTGAGGTCAACAGGGACATCAAAAGACCACTAGACTTTAATACAGTCTGCAGTAAGATCTCGCATGAATGACCTTCCTAAGTATTGACAGAAGATTACAGAAACCCCTGGGTGACTGCATCCCAGGCTTTGTCAATCTACTATTTGTCTTTTTAAATAACTGCCTTAAAAATCCTGGAAAAGGGATGTGATTCTTAGCAAAGGCAACTGCCACCCTCCTCTCCACATTACCTTCATGGATGGAAAAAAATTATCTTCCTTATTTGAAACTCATAGCACTTTTTTTTCCAGAAAAAGAAAAACAACATGGTAAAAATGGCCATTTCCCCCAGTTTCTGAAGCAATTCTCTGCTTGCAGAGTAAGCCTAGATACACTTGCAGAAACTGCTAAAATAACCAGAAATTACAACCCGGAGAAAAAAGGGAATCACAAGGGCTCAGATACAGTATCACTTACTCAGGGTGGTCACTTGGCCCATGGCTCTACGTGAAGGAGGGCATGGGCTCATCCTGCCTGTGAACTACTTCTCAAGTGCCCTCTTCCCTCGGACTCTTTGGGAGCTGCAAAGAGTGCAGTTGGTGGATCTTGGCCATGCAGGTTTCAAAAAGTAACTTACAATGTCAGCAAGATGCACTAACCTTGCTATTAACCTCCACACTTTTGATTGCTGCTGGGAAGCTAGTAATTCTCCATTATGCATTTGCATATTTATTATTCTCTGTTACCAGAAGTAATTTTAAGCTGACCAGCAGCTGGAGGGCATCAAGTATAACAAAGGAAGTATTCAATAAAAACTCAAATTTTAAGTCACTGATCTCCCAGAAGTTGTTTAGAAATAAGAACTCTAACATCCATAGATAGAAGAGTTTTAACTTCATTGGGTGTCAAAGGTCCAAGCAGAAAGGCATTTGATACCAACTATAAAGATTAAGACTAAAATAATTAGGACTAAATTAATTGTTTAAATTTATACATGAACTTCAGAAGTATGCGCGGCAAGAATTTTCTTTAAAAGTTAGTTGTCTTTTTCCTGAAGACTTTCACTTACATGAAAGCATGGCTAGGTTCAATTTAGAGTATTTAATGAATGTGACTTACATCAATTACTTTCTATTCAAAATATTCCATTTATCTATCCCAGTATTCCATTTATCCCAAGCAGACACATTTAATGGGCAGCAGCGAAAGATTCTCTGCCACAATCGTGTGGAACAGTTCTTCCTTTTATTGGCAAACCTAGATGTTAGACTGATACAGATTTTGTAGATGCTTATTCCCCTGCATACCTGTATACATGGTCTAGTGTCAAATCTGATTACACTCAAAATCACACAATAAATCCCTTGCAAATGGCACTACACTCACTACATTTATGAGAGTCAAAACTACAGAATTCAGTAACTGACAGATTCATAGAATTCTAGGTATGGAAGATCCCTTCCAGGGCCATCTAGACCAACCCTCTGCAGGGAGCCGGGACATCCTGCACCAGATCAGGTTACTTAGAGCCTTAGCAAGCCTCCAGGAATGGGGCCCCCACCATCTCTCTGGGCAACCTGCTCCAGTGCCTCACCACCTTTATGGTGAAAAACTTGTTCCTAATGTCTAATCTAAATTCATGTAAAACAAGATAGCTAGAGTAACTGAAAAGTAAAAATCATAGAATGATTTGGGTTGGAAAGGACCTTAAAGATCTAGTTCCAACCCCTGCCATGGACAGGGACACCTCCCTCTAGACCAGGTTGCTCAGTACCCTGTCCAGCCAGGCCTTAAATACTTCCAGGAAGGGAGGGAGCATCAAGAACCTCTCTGGGCAACCTGTTCCAGTGTCTCACCACCCCCAATCACTTCTTACTGGACATGCACCTCAACATCTTGAGCTCTGTTAGTAAAAAATAGTGCATAAAGCTACAGAACACTTCTGAAGTACAGGCAAGGGAGATTAACTTATTCTCCTACATGTCAACTTCCAACCAGAACAATCCTGGAGCAATCGATTTAACTACCTAACCAAAGAAGCACATATTACAGTGAGTTGCCAGCAGGTTAGAAGTGACAACTGACTTCTGATTTCTGCCTTATATTGCTAAACTGTTGAGACAGACTGGTCCTTATACAGATAAGTTCAGTGGGTACATACTCAGTGTGTGGCTGGACAGCAGATACCATCGCGGAACTGGTGCTGGGCTCCTCTGCTATTCCTCCCCCATCCAGAAACATGGTGACAGCCATCTCCAGGTTGTTGTTACATGCCTCAAGCATGTGTTTTCCCACGCTTTCACTGGCACCTGTAACACCAAAAAACAATTCAAACATCCTTTGGAAAGTATTTTGATTGGAAGTTCCAGGAACAACTGAGCAGCAAAGTCTTCTCTCTCAAAATATTAAGAATTTGAATAGTGGGCTGCCAGAGAGTTTATTTTCATAGCTGCAAAATGCAGCTGAAACAGTTTGAGAGTAAATTTTGGATCTGTAGTAATTCTTACAAGGTTTCCTGCAAGTTGACAAAATGAAGAAAACACTTTCCATATCATCAGAATCCCAAATAACATCAATTTGGGCACAATGCATTTGGACAGTTCTCAGATTTTCTGAAGAAAGACTCACAAAGCTCTAGTTTCAAGAGACCAAGGGAGAATACACTGTGACAACCAAACAATATAGTTTGGAATACACACACTACACTATGACCTCACTGTACAGTCACACAAGCCATTAATTCAGAAGAAGTTGAAGAAAAAAATTATAACCAGCCTTTTGGTATATAAAGTGATACCAACAGAGAAAGCGTTCATACTGATTATTCATCACTCCTAAGGAAACTGCCATCAGACAAATGTGTTCAGTGCTTGTACTGGCAAACAGAAAGCACTGAATAACTGTTAAGCCTGAAAGTGAATTTCACAAATTTCCCTGCTAAAGATTCTCAGCAGCTATAGCCTCTTCGCAATGCTTTTCTGGATGAGGGAACCAAAGAAACACAACTTTGTCCTCAGGATGAGGGAAATACAATCAAAGGCTGTCTCTCCTCCTTCCCTATCATAACCCTCACTGGAGCCGAACCAATGCATGTCCATTCAGCCTCCTCCACACAGACAGGAGCAATCTTGGGTGGTTGTAACTCAAAGAGAAAGCTGCCAACACAGTGGGTGTCTGCTTTTGAACACCTGTCAAATCACACCAGGGAGGGCAAGGCAACCTCCCTAATAACCACACTTTCAGATACAACGGTTAAAATGGAAAAAGCAAGCCTGCAAAAATCAAAATGGGGCACCGTTATGATTAATATAAGCCATCAGTACAAGCACAAAAAGCTGTCAAGCACAAACGAGAATGACTCTGCCTCTGATGGTTTGTTTTTTAGCAAGTATCTTGGGCACTACTGCGAAGAAAACACAGAGCACGTGGTGTAACAGCAATGCAGATGCTGTAGCTCTTTTTTACTCAAGAGGGTTTATTACAGAAAGCTTCTTCAAGGATAACAGAGGGGTGAGTTACTTCCCAGTAGGCATGTCCACAGGACTCTTAACCTCCTCCACAGCCTCTGTGGGGTTTCAGTGCATCCAACACAGTGTCTGGGGACTCCACCTGAAATCCAGCTGGTGAGAGCAACCGGATCAAAAGGCGGTTTGGCTCGTAGCCACTGGAAGCCCAAGGATCTTCCGGGAAATGCCTGTCACTTCAGCGATACCGAACGAGGGGGAACTACCAGGAGGCAGCTGAATCCCAAAGCGGGTGGGTCAGGCACTCCCACCGCACCAGCCAAGGCAGCAATTA
>VZTY01029258.1:8683-33030 GCA_013400935.1 Turnix velox
ATATATTATACACCATACTATTTTTACTACAATGCTTCATATAACAGTAATCTACTTTAATTCATCAAATTATAATTCATCAAATAAGATATTCTATTTTTCTTCATTCCCTCAAGCTCTCTCATCAAAATTCCAGCATTCAGAGCTTAATGAACAAACATCCCCAAACTTGCTGCCATATGGCAGACTTTTAAAGCCACAAGCAGCTCCCATTTGCTGTTGGCAATGAACTGATGAGTTACCTCAGGACTGAGGTACAATATCCATCCAGTTTCATCATTTGGCCTTTTGGAATAAATATTGTGATACACAGTGTCCTTTATAAGGATTGCTGTGGCACGCAGGATAAAAGATGCAAATAAATTCATATGGATGTAGTTTCTTGTGCAGTGGAGTTTTCTGTGGGACAAAAAAAATAATGTATGAATATGTCCCTATGAAGACAGGCTGAAGGAGTTGGGGTTGTTCAGCCTGGAGAAGAGAAGGCTCAGGGGGGACCTCAGAGTAACTTATCAGTACCTGAGGGGGTCCTACAGAAAGGCAGGGGAAGGACTTTTTAATAAGATATCAGACGGGAGGACTAGAAATAATGGATGTAAATTGTAAGGGGTTAGATTTAGACTCAACATAAGAAAGAAATTCTTTCCAGTGAGGGTGGTGAAACACTGGAACAGGTTGCCCAGAGAGGTTGTGGATGCCCCCTCTCTGGAGGTGTTTAAGGCCAGGCTGGACAAGGCACTGAGCAGCCTGATGTAGTGGGAGGTGTCCCTGCCTATGGCAGGGGGGTTGGAACTCGATGATCTTTAAGGTCCCTTCCAACCCAAACTATTCTATGATTCTCTGTCTAATTTGCACTAATTAAAAAAAAACAAACTATTGTATTCATATTGTTGCCATCAATGGATTTTGCTGAGGAATTGCTTTTATAATGCTTATTAGGGAAATCCAAGTTACATCAGAAAAAAGAAGTAAATTAAATTACATTAAGAGACTGTGCATGCTGTGGGTCTGTAATTTTAAAACACAGGTAAGGTTCTACTAACCTGAGTAAAGCAAGTATAAGGAGAGCCAATACAAGTGAGACGAGGGAAAAATAATATCCTATAGTGTACAACAACTGCAATGTGGTGAGTAATTTATGCTCCTCTTCCTGTGAACATAGAAAAATGTGTTACACATTGAAGCAGGCAGAGAACAAACAGAACTCAGGGACTTTGGAGTCCAGCTTCCTTGCATTACAGGGTGTACAGGGGAGGTTTATGATGTCTTGCCAGGTGAAAACTCTCTTTCTTGTATAGCAGAGACTCTTGCAGACAGCCTGTGTTTCTTTGAAGGCAATCCTGCCCTATTCCAGGTTGCTCCTGCACAAGCACCATCTGTAATCTGACTTACAGTTCCTCATTACCACGACTGAAAGAACAACCAGGCAGGTGATTCTTCCTCTCTCTGTGCTCTTGTGCTCTCCACCCAGACTCCTCTGCACAATAAGACATGGACCTTTTGGAGTGGCTTCAGAAAAGGGTACAACGATGATCTGAGGAAGGGAGTCCATCAGCTACAAGGACAGGCTGTGACAGTTTGGTCTGTGCAACCTGAAGAAGATAAGGCTGTGGGGAGACCTTTAAGTAGCTTATCAGTACTTAAACCCCTGGAGGGGCTCAAGCCCAGGTTGGATGGGGCTTTGAGCAACCTGGTCTAATGAGAGATGTCCCTGCCCAGGGCGAGGAGGTTGGCACTAGATAATCTTTGAGGTCCCTTCCAACCCAAACCATTCTCTGATTGTCTGATTACATGCATTAAATGGCTCCTGGTCATTTAGTAACTGAAGAGGGAATTCATCCAGCTCATACAAACCAGGGCAACCACTGTGTGTGTGGCCTGGGGACACAGTTACACACCAGTTGTGTCTGTATCATTTTGAGAATCATCTGCGTCTAGTCATTGAAATAGACTTACTTCTGACGTGTGCTCAATTGAAAAAAAAACAACAAATTATTAAAACTGTCTAGAATGTCTTTGAGTGATGAGCAAGACCTCAGAGGAGGAAGAAGGGAACTCACACTTTCTTTCCATTTTACTTTATTTCATATTTCTTCTTGCTAAATATTTACATTTAGGTACTTATGTCTACACCTCATCTCTTCATATTGCTTTTCTAGCTGCAGGGGAGACACAGAGATAGAGGATTTATGACTTTCATAATCCATATTTGGTCTGCAATTACTTTCTTGGAAACTTTTTCTTTTACTCAGTGATTTCACTGTTGCCTGTGTGAGTTGACCTACTGCTTTGCACCAGGGGTTTTAGCTCTGTCTTCCTGCCAATAGTTGTCTCTTATCAATTAATGCTAAAGATTGTTATCTGTGTGCAGGACTGAGCTGAGTAGGATGGTGAAAACTCTCTTGGAGAGGGTGAAAGTGCCCAGGGAGAGTGTTGTGTGTGCAGGAGATTCCCACAGCACACCAATTCGTCACTCTGCCCCATGAAAACACTCAAAACAGGCAAGACCCAAATAAAAAGCATGAATTATCATCTTGGCTGCGACAATTTTGCAAGACCAAAGCAAACGAAACCAAGCTGATTTCCCTAGTTCATGTAGATAAAGAATCTCGGTTCTTTCTTGCACCTTGGGGGTTAAACACAACACACAGGTACAAAAGCCTGGGTAGTGCTGGTGAAAAAGCTGGTTGAAGCTTCAGGGAAATAGTCTTCTGTCAAAAGAGATGAATTAATGTGTCCCCCCACCCTCAGCTCTGCGATCCAGAATGGTCAACAAACCATGGAAAACTCTCTGTCCTTAGGAATATTTATTACATTCGTATAAATAAACTGCAAGTTTGGAAGTTCGTGTATTCTCTCTATAAAAAGAGGTTTTAAACTAACTTCGTAGCACGTGTGGATCGTGAGGAAAGAGTTTTGAATAATCAATAATATTAAAGTAATAAAAAGTAATAATTAAGTAGCAGAAAGGGGGAAAAAATCAGCAGTAGCACTGCTGACCTAAGGGGTTGAACATCAGCAGAGCTGATGAGTTTCGTGGCAAAAGAAGTTTCAAGAAGCTGATGAATCCTTCCGGCTGTAACTAACTACAGTTGAAAGGACCTGTTAATGGCTCATTAAATGCCAAAAGGCTCAGGAAGCGGCAGGGAATAAAGGTCTTGGGAGACAACAGCCATTTGAGGCTAATTTTGGCATGCTTTGAATTGCAGCTATTTGCTTGTCGAGCTGTAGTCGCTTTCAATTTTATTAGAAGAAATTCACTGCGAGAACACTGGACAGAAATTTGTAGCATCTCAAGCAAGAATCTCCCTCCTTAATCTCTCCTATGTTTTTTTTTTTAACTAAAAGAACAGGTTTCCATTTGGTCACCCAAATCTGAGCATCTTTTGCAGTGGGAATGTTTGGTTGTGAACTAAAGAAGCGTTCAAGGAGATTAAAGTATTAATATACAAGTAATACTCAACGTCCTCACATTTTTTTGGAAATGATTTTTCTCCGAACATTCAGAACTGTCGCGCCAAATGTCTGTGGAGTTCTCCTTCGTCTGCCAAGTCCCTCCATCCAGGCAGACTCTGTGCACGTATCCTGAACTTCCTGAAAGTAAACAGAGGTTTGGGTTGAAAAAGTCAAAATAAGGTCATTGGTATCCCAAAACAGGCAACAGGAATTGGAACTGGCTGTGGAATTTGGGAACACGAGCAATATTAACCCCACTCCTGCAAAATCTTTAGGAGAAATGGATGCTTTGGGTGTCTACCACCTCTTCTCCTAAAGTTCTGGGGAATGCCAGATGATCCTCTAAAGCAGTAGCCCCACGGTGTTGCTTATTAGCACAATTAGAAAGTGATTCTGTAATGCAATAACCCCATTCCTTACTATCAGCACAATTAGAAGGTTCATGTAACAGAATCACAGAATAGTTCAGGTTGGAAGGGACCTTCAAGATCATCGAGTTCCGACCCCTCTGCCATAGGCAGGGACACCTCCCACTAGTTCAGGCTGCTCAGTGCCTCTTCCAGTGTTTCACTACCCTCACATCATCCTCATCAGCTCATCTCTTTCTTCACAGGCCTTGTAATGTCTTACATCTTGATTTCTTAGAAACCAGTTTCCATTGCATGGAGGGAAGATGCTTTCATGTTTATGATGAAGAGCTGAGCTTGTTCTAAATGGCATCAGAAGAAATTTGTGAGTCTCTTTTTCTGTTGACCAGTACAAAAAAAAGGACAAATGGTGACACTGCAGGACAAACCATGTGTCTGCTGGGATAAAGAAAGCTGGGAGAGGCAGCCCATAGTATTCTTCCACAAAGTAAAGGATTCAGAAACAGTTGGTCTTTCCAAGTATCATTACAAACACAGCTATGAAAGCTACATGCAGCTAAGAAAGATCGTGTAGAAGGATTCAGAGAGGTCAGGCTGAGGTAGTAGGGATATCTTTCTATTTCTTTAGGAGAAATGGACCTTTTTTGGCCTTCTTTCCATTTTGCTCCTGCAGACATCATTCTTTTTCCCTCCCTGAGAGCACCTCCATGAAAGGGTTTCTTGGAAGTTTGGGGCGTTTTTTTCACCTCACCACTCCCTGGTGCAGGGGCTGACTGTTTGGATTGCTGCTTCATTTGACTGTTCCAGACCTCTGGGACAGAGCTCCATGGCTGGAGTCAGTGGAGACCCCAGAAGTTGAACCTCAGAGGCTGAACCCTTTAATCTGTTACATGCAGCTACATGATCTTGGAAATGCTGCTTTAGAGCAGACAATATGGAGCTGTAACAAGCACAGATGGAGAAAAAGAGGTGAAAAGATGCAAGAAATCCCTGATGGACACTGGGATGAAACAGCACCATCTGTCCTTTAGCTGGATTTGCAGCATAAACCCAGGGTTACCACTTTCACATTACCATTTTCCAGCCACGCCAAATAGGAAGGACAAGGAACAGAGACATTTCCTGGGGGGGAGTAAGGCCAGCAAACAAATTGATCAAACGTCCCATTACAGTGTGTTCCTGTAGAGAGGAGTAAATAGAAGTGTTACAAAAAGTTGTTCAGGAAATGGTCAGTCACAAAGATCACTGTGCACTGCCCAAGTAACCTTCAGGCTGCTCCAGTTGATAAACTTTCTGCATTCACTGTGGCTGCTACCCTTCTTCTTTAGGTCTGCACAACAGCAGCAGGTTTTACACTGTTCACTGTGAGATAAAGGGATGGTGCAAAACCATCCTGAGGCCACTGTAGTCCAAAAGTAATAGAAAGATTGCAGCTGCACTCTAACTTGCTGGTTTGGGGACATGCCACAAGCTTCCTGTCTTACATGACCCAGGTGACAGCAGCTCTCAGCTCAGATCACTGCCAGCATCATTTCGGACAGTGAGACTCTCTCCAGTGTTTTAAATTCCCAGGACAATGCTTTGGATTAATTTCCAACTTCTACATGATGGAAAATACCCATATCAATTCTAATCAGCCCAACACAATGATACTCCACAAAGTCATTAAAATGTATTTTTCTACCACTGTCAGTAAGTGAGTGAGGGCTGATGTTATCATCCCAGAGTCTCCATGCATAATTGGAGGATGGGGTGAGAGAGCAACCTAGCAAAATGACCACTAGTGTGTCACTTGCACTTGGGAGCAGAGACCTACCAATAGCTAGAAGAGTATAGAATATGCAGGCCAGTTTCCCCCTTGTTCTTCTCTGGTGACCACAATCACCTCTCTCACAGCTATTTCTTGATCTTCCTCAACTACTCAAACTAAGCCTGTGTCCTCCTTTCTTGGAGACAGTCCTCTAGCTGAGTTTATACTTTTGGGAACAAAACAATCACAGAATACAAGCTCCCTTTTTGCCATACAGCATCTAATAGAGAGCACACAGCCAGAAGTAGGTGATGATGGCTCAGTTCCTCCCTCTCCATTTCTCAGGAGATGTTTTTTTCTGAAGATGTGCTTCCTTCAGCCATGGAGAATAAATAAAGTGTTTTAATTTAATGTTTATAAGCCCCAGGTGAACACAGGGCAAGGTGTTCTTAGCTTATTAACCTAATGGCAATGTCACAAATCTCATAAGAAGCTGTGTGAGAGGAGAGCAGCTTCCCAGCTGCCTTGACTAGGCAGAAACCAGGCTTTGTCTTGCCTCATATGTTTTGAGTTCTTGTTTGTCATGGATCAGTTTTTAAAATACAGAAATAATGCCCTTGGATGGTCTGTTCTCCTGATAGAATCATAGAATAGTTCGGTTTGGAAGGGAAATTAAAGATCATCGAGTTCCAACCCCCCTGCCATAGGCAGAGACACCTCCCACTACATCAGGCTGCTCAGTGCCTTGTCCAGCCTGGTCTTGAACACCTCCAGAGAGGGGGCATCCACAACCTCTCTGGGCAACCTGTTCCAGTACTTCACCACCCTCACTGTAAAGAATTTCTTTCTTATGTCAAGTCTAAATCTACCCCCTTCCAATTTACATCCATTGTTTCTAGTCCTCCCATCCGATATCATATTAAAAAGTCCTTCCCCTGCCTTTCTGTAGGACCCCCTCAGGTGATAAAATGATCACCTGATAAAATGATTGTTCTAAGTTTAGAACTTATACTCAGTTCTGTAAAGTGAGTAAAATAATATTTGGATATTCATTATTGCTAATTAGCAAGTTGATTTATTGTGCTGTTTATTTCCTTACCAGTATCTACAGTTGATTCTTGCAGCATTTTCAAGCATTCTTGTTTATATTTGTTCCATCCAGCAGTGGTTTTCTTCAGCAGGGAGCCTTTTGCCTGTGAGTGAAAATACTGAACATGAGGAAAAACAGTTAGAATCTTAGTTTCTTGTCTTTGTAAGAAATAGGAGAGGGGAAAATGGAAGAATGGTATGTTAGTAAAGAGGTAAAGACAGACCCCTTCCTACTACAGGAAATTATTAGTGACATCTCTCCAGTTGTGGTCTTTTGCTTGAGCAAGAAATTTATTGCTCTGATGTTATATTGTCACAGAAATATATTCAACCTGTGTAAAGTCCCTTTTAAAAAAATGAACACAGATGTGCAGTTGCTAAGATCAGTGAGGATTCATCGAAACCACTATAATTTCATTCCTCTCCTATGGCCAAGTGCAAGGTCTTGCACCTGGGTCGAGGTAACTCCAAGCACAGATACATGCTGGGTGGAGAGTGGCTTGAGTGCAGCCCTGAAGAGAAGGATTTGGGAGTGTCAGTGGATAAAAAACTGAACATGAGCCATCTGTCTGCACTTGCAGCCAAGAAGGCCAACCAAATCCTGGGTTGCATCAAGAGAAGTGTGAGCAGCAGGTCAAGAGAGGTGATTTTTCCCCTCTGCCCAGCTCTGGTGAGACCCCACCTGGAGTTATTGTGTCCGGTTCTGGAGCCCTTAAGATCAGGACATGGAACTGTTGGAGCAGGTTCAGAGGAGGCCACAAAGATGATCAAAGGGCTGGAGCAACTGCCTTATGAAGACAGGCTGGAGGAGTTGGGGTTGTTCAGCCTAGAGAAGAGAAGGGGGGACCTCATAGTAGCTTATCAATACCTGAAGGAGGCTACAGGAAGGCTGGGGTAGGACAGGACTAGGAATAATGGATGTAAGTTGGAAGAGGGGAGATTCAGGCTAAATATAAGAGAAATTCTTTATGGTGAAGGTGATGAAACACTGGAACAGGTTGCCCAGAGGGGTTGTGGATACTCCCTCTCTGGAGGTGTTTAAGGCCAGGCTGGATGAGGCATTGAGCAATCTGATCTAGTGGGAGGTGTCCCTCCCATGGCATGGAGGTTGGAACTAGATGATCTTTAAGGTCCCTTCCAACCCAAACTATTCTATGATTCTATCTTAAAATAGAAGATTTTAATGCAAAATGGGTTGGTGACATGGTAGATATGAGCTGTTGAAGAAATCGTCAGTAAGGATCAAAGCTGTTAAGTGTCAGTGTGATGACACTTTTTGGTCACTATTTATCTAGAGAAAAGAATATTAGCCTAAAGAGTCTCTGCAACAAGCCAGATGGTCTTCTGAAATCAGGTCTTTGTGAGGCAGGAAAATAATCCAAAAACATCATCACTACAAGTCACCAGAAATAAAAATTCACTGGTGTTTGAAATAGTGATAACCAGATTTTGGCGAGGAGACTAAGTTTAAGTTCTCTAAAAAAAGATTTCTAAACAGTCTTTATACCAAAGGGTATTTTTCACCTCTCCAAGGAAAATATATTTCCTTTTATCTGAGCTAAGACCTATTTTAGAATCTGCCTTTCGCATACATAAGGTCTCCTTGAGCTTGGTGTTGTGTCAAGAGAGAAAAATAACAAGGATAACAGATGGCTGGGAAATTCACCTGTACCTTTTTCATTGAAGCTGTGCTGGAAAAATAAAGGAAATAAAATTTATTTATTTTGAAAGCAGGAACAATGAAAACTACTCGTGTACAAGATCCTCCTTTCATGAATGTTCTTGCTGTACAAAATGTTGCCTGGCCTGCTTTTAGTCTCTCAACTAATTTCTAGACACCCTGCTTTAAACTCCTGGGAGTAGAAAGACTATAATTATTCTTACTCTGATGGGCTTGAAAGATAAGGAGAGAATATTTACAGCAGCCATGAGAAAGGAATGCATGTTTCCAAAATAAAAAGCATCTTGATATTTCCCTCATGTAGACCTCAAAATGCTGAGAGTCAGAGAAAGCCCTTCAGAAACACTCTGGTCAATGAACTTCACTTAAAGAAGCAAAGATGATGCATTTGTAGAAAAGACTGCTTGATTTAAGGGCTAACACTTCAGTTTTTAATAAACAAATGCATTAAACAGACAAGGAAATACAAGGAATATACAAGGAAATACAAGGAATGCCTCTCAGCAGCATGGGAGAGGGCTCAGTGCCATGGAGGTGTTGTGGGAGGTGTCCCTGCCCATGGCAGAGGGGTTGGAACTAGATGATCTTTGAGGTCCCTTCCAACTCAAACCATCCTATGATTCTATCAAAAGAGCTGCCAAGATCCTATGATTCTATGAAAAGAGCTGTTCTCTGTGGCTGCAGACCTCAGTGAGATTTCATTATATCAAAGTTTTGGTCTACTGTTATCAAAATGTAGATAAAATTCATGCTTAGATGTAGAAGTATAAGCTTTCAGGTAAATTTACCTTGATCTCAAACAGTGTCAATGTGCAGCTGATGAGAGCTCAGTTTTGTGTTTCAGTTGACATTCAGCATTGAAACAGGACTTTCAACTCAGAAGAAATTAAACTTCAACATATAAGACAAAAGCTCAGAAAACCCAATCTTTTTGCCCTTTTACACTGGACATTTCTTCACTTCAGGCTGTGTGAAATTTTCCCTGTCACCAAACAAACCTTTTCCATTCATTAGTCCAACCCCTTGCCCACACCAAAGTTTGCTACTGCTAAAATTTAATCAAACTTTCCCCAGAATGATTTTTCAATTCATTTGGTTTTCTCAAAGCTCCCAAACTGCACCAAGATGACACCATTTTTTAAAAATAATCTGAATATAGCAAAAAAAGATTGGCTGAAGCTCTTGCTTAGAAAGTGGATTATAACAATAAACCCCCAGAGTTGCAAACAGACTGGTTTAAATTAGTTTTTTCATAACAGTATAATCAGCACTTTTTACTTCTTATTCTAAGCAAATGATTTATTTCTTATTCTAAGCACACTTTTTATTCCTTATTCTAAGCAAATGATTTATTTCTTATTCTAAGCACATTTTTCATTCCTTATTCTAAGCAAACTTTTCATTCCTTATTCTAAGCAAATGATTAAATGGATAATTTCTCTGTATTTCCATGATGCTGTTGTGAACATTAAAAAAAAAAAAAACAGGTATAAACTAGAAATAAGAAATCAAATATTTACTTATTCTTTCAGTCATGATCCTGGTTTATTCTCACTGCAATTTTCCATGTGGGCATTTGCTATAAAATATGGATATAGTGATTTATGATCGTTTATCTTTAAATTTTTTCTTTCTCCTTAAATAAAATAAAAATAACTCATATTTCTTTAAGCAAGTTACAGCAGTAGCTGGTACAAATAATTCCCTGTGTTTTAGAGTCTGGTACAATTTTGATCTCATGGTAGGAATGGGAGATGGTCTGTGAGCACATCAAGGTTTCCCCCAGATTCCAGGTGTCCCACAAACCTGAGCCTTCCTTCAGATCTATATTCATTTATGCAAGAGAATCCTGGTAATTTTTTCTTCATAAAAAAGGTATTAACACAATTTTGATGTAGCACACACATACAAACCCACCTCCTCAAAAACTCAGCTGAATAAAGGATTATAAAGATAGAAATAATTTAATTCTTTCAGTTTAAAGTGAGCCTGTAAACTATGTTTCTTCTAATGTACAATTATTTCATATAAATGCACTCTATATGTTCATTTTATTCAGATAAATTGAAGCTTACTACATCTTAGTATTTTTTAAAGCTTTCAGAATCAAAGCTGATAGTAATATATAATAAGGATTATTAGAAACATGAGTGAAAATGTTTTTAAAGTGATTACACCAAGGTATTTTGATATTCCTTACCACAAACTCTCAGAAATTATAACAGGGACAAAGTAGGATTTCACATTTCTTAACAGATTTAGAAAGAAAGGTGAATAGTTTAGGGTATCTCCACATGAAATAGAAGTAGAAATCACGTAGAGATTTACTAGATGAGGTACAGAATTAAATCAGCAGCCAGTTTTCAGAAATTCAATATTCAATGCTGATCACTTGTACAAGTCAAGGATAAAACAGAAACAAAGCTTTGATTTTAGAGCAGAGGAAAAGCAGTAGAAAATGAAAATAATTCACAATAATACTGATATCTGGCAGGAAAACTGAAATATAAGTCAATCTTGGTGTTAAAAGACTTTATAAAGGGATGTAAACACAATTTATACACATTAAGTGACCTCACCAGAGTGGGTTCTAAGGCAAAACTCTGCAGCTTCTTCTTATGACTAATTTTTAATAAACATTCATTATTACATAAGAATTATTTTTGAAACAAATACACTCTTTGTGAAGGTTAAACTGTTAGGTGACTGTAAAACCCACTTTCATACTGTCCATAGTTAATTATTGAGTCAGCTTACCTGTTTCACTAGAAACAGTATCATGACAGAGCTGGCAGGTGCAGGAGATATTCTGGACCAGAGTCCCATGCTGGAACAGACACCAAAAAGTGTCCCCATGCTCATTTTAATAAAGTTGTTCCAATATGCTGCTGTTTTGTTCTACTCTAGATCAATTGCAAGACCCTGTCTGGTGGAAAAAAAAAAAAAAAAAGTAAAAAATATCTTCCTTTCTGAGCACAACTGCTTAATGAATCTCCTTACAAACACATGAGGAAGGGCACTAGAGTGTCTGGGCTTGCTGGACTCCAACTACTTTGTGTTTTTTCTGATTAAAGGCAGTGAGAATTTACTCTAAACTTCACAGAAAGTCTGCTTACTGCAGTTCATCCTTTAGCCAATAAGAAGTCAGAAAACTATTAAAACTATTAAAGGGCTGATCCTATTTCCTTGAAGCTCCGTGGGACTTCTGCCAGTGGTTTTGCAAGAATGCAGCCCAACTTCACAAATACATATATATATTTACACACACCTCAGGAAAATATTGAAGTAGGTCCTAGAACACAGAAAAACTTTGTGTTTTGAGTTAGCATTTAAGCAGCAGCTCATTAGAATCTGGTTTTATAATTTATTATTATGTTTTGTCAAAGGAAAGCCTGGCCTTCAGTGCCTCCAGAGATTTGGCCTCCACCACCTCTCTGTTCCAGTGCCTCATCACTCTTGTAGTGAAAAACTTTATGTCTCACCTAAACCTACCTTGCTCTAGCTTAATACAGTTGCCTCTTGTCCTATTGCTCCATGCACTGGCAAACAGCCCCTCCCCAGCTTTCCTGCAGTCATAGAATCATAGAATAGTTTGGGTTGGAAGGGACCTTAAAGATCATCGAGTTCCAACCCCCCTGACATACGCAGGGACACTGATCAGACTGCCCAGTGCCTTGTCCAGCCTGGTCTTGAACACCTTCAGAGAAGGGGCATCCACAACCTCTCTGGGCAACCCGTTCCAGTGCTTCACCACCCTCACTGTAAAGAATTTCTTTCTTATGTCAAGTCTAAATCTACCCCCTTCCAATTTACATCCATTGTTTCTAGTCCTCCCATCTGATATCATATTAAAAATTCCTTCCCCTGCCTTTCTGTAGGACCCCCTCAGGTACTGATAAGTTACTATAAGGTCCCCCCTGAGCCTTCTCTTCTCCAGGCTGAACAACCCCAACTCCTTCAGCCTGTCTTCATAGGGCAGTTGCTCCAGCCCTTTGACCATCTTTGTGGCCCTCCTCTGGACCCACTCCAATAGCTCAATGTCCTTCCTGTGTTGAGGGCTCCAGAACTGGATGCAACACTCCAGGTGGGGAGCATCCTCCCAAGTCCCTTGAGGCACTGGGAGGATGCTCTAAGGTCTCCCTTCAACCTTTTCTTCTCCTTTTCTTCTTGAACAGTCCCAGCTCTCTCAGCCTGTCCTCATAGAAGTGCTCCAGCCCTTGCATCATCCTCATGGTTTTCCTCTGAACCCTCTCCAGTAGTTCCACATCATGTACCTCCACACACAGGATCTGCCATTGTCCTCTGCCTGTCCTCACACCTCTTACTCATTCTTGGTCCAGACAGATAGGGGTGACACAGTGAATAATCACAAACACTCTTAGAGTAGAATCATAGAATAGTGTGTGTTGGAAAGGACCTTAAAGATCATCTAGGAAATGGGACACCTCCCACAGATCAGTTTGCTCAGTGCCTTGTCCAGTCTGACCTTAAACACCTCCAAAGAGGGGGCATCCACAACCTCTCTGGATAGCCTGTTCCAGTTTCTCACCACCCTCACAGTAAAGAATTTCTTTCTTATATCCAGCCTGAATCTCCCCTCTTCCAATTTACATCCATTATTCCTAGTCCTCCCATCACATATCCTATTCAAAAGTCCTTTCTGTAGCTCCCTTCAGGTATTGAGAAGACACTATGTGGTCCCCTTGAGTCTTCTCCAGTCTGAACAACCCCAACTCCTTCAGGCTGTCCTCATAAGGGAGCTGCTCTAGCCCTTTGAGCATCTTCGTGGACCTCTTCTGGACCTGCTCCAATTACTCAAAGCAAATGCTACCACACTTTTTTGCATTGATGAAACTTTCCTTATTCCATTTCCAGTGCTTCTGTGCATCTTTGCTCCTCTGATTCATACTGCAAATGATAACTTCTTGTCCCACATCCTCATATTCCTTTCAGAAGACATTACTGCTAAGCAACACTGTCTTATATCTCTCCTTAAGAAGTTTAGGATAAGTTCTGTTATTCTAACTGCTGATGAAGGAAAATATGTATGTTTTTTTGCATTGATAAAACTTTTCTCATTGTGCACTGGAGCACTTCCAGTGCTTCTGTGCATCTTTGCTCCTCTGATTCATACTGCAAATGATAACTTCTTGTCCCACATCCTCACATTTCTTTCAGAAACATTGCTGCTAAACTACACTGTCCTATATCTCTCCTTAAGAAGTTAAGAGTAAGTTTTATTATTCTACCTGCTGTTGAAAGTAAATATGTATGGTTTTCTGCAATTATAAAACTTTTCTTACTCTATTTCCAGTGCTTCTGTGCATCTTTGCTCCTGTGATTCATACTGCAAATGATAATTTATTGTCCCACATCCTCACATTCCTTTCATAAGACATCACTACTAAACAACACTGTTCTATATCTCTCTTTAATCTCTCTGGCCACATGATTTCTGGTCATGCCCATATCTCTGCTTTCTGCCTACACTACTAAGCTGGTGCAATTTTCTGAGAGCAATAAGGAATGAGATGATAAATACAGGCAGATGTTTCAGCAGGCAGATGTGTACATGGGTCTGTAAAAGGCTGTTTCTGGAATGATTGAGAGGATGCCAGAGTCAGTCCCAGCTGCAGATGGACGGCAGAGAGCCTCAGCGGCATTTTTTCTCAGTTTTCTCTCTTTAGTCTTCTCTATTACAGCCTTCAGCAGCAGTTACTGGTGTGAAGGGACAAGAAAAGTTGCCAAACCTTTCTGTAAAGGACAGGGCAAAGGGGATCACTGCATCCGTTTCAATAGCCCCGATGCCAACAGCAGCAACGCCGTGCAGTATATTTGGGAGACAGGAGATGACAAGTTTGTTGACCAAAAATTCCATGCTGGGATTTGGTATTCATGTGAAGAGATTATAAATGATGAAGGTGAGTCATCTTCCTCTCTGCTGCAATGTTGCATATACATTTTAAAGGAAAAAGTATACTTTAAAAAAAAAAAAGTATACTTTAAAAGTTGCTTCTAAGAAGAATCTTAGAAGGACTTAATGAATTCCTAAAAAAATTCCTAATCAATTCTGTGAAGACCTGTAGTTGGAAAGGTTGTAGTATAGATGAAGATTTTTCTTTATTTCTTCAACAAGTTAATTTGCTTTCACAGCAAGGTGCTTTATTTTAATGTTTTTCAGTCCTTTAGGGCAAAAATGAACATCCTTGAGTGATTCCTTATGGTCCTCCCCTAAGAAACACAATGTGATGGATTTTTTTGGTTTTGTTTTTAAAATTACTAGAGCAATTAAACCTGTGGGATGTAAGTTTTTTCATGGATTTCCCTGTAAGCACAGGAATTTCTACCTTTTTTACTGCAATCTGATGAGATTTTTGTGGATAAAAGCAGGAGATTATTAATTTCACCCTGCTAAAACCTAGTCATGAGTGGTGGCATTTAATTCAGTTTCATTCTCTGTATGTAAGTGTCAGGAGAAATATGTTAGTTTGCCATTAAAGGAAGCTTCTGTGTAACTTTGAGCCTTTGTACAAGAATGTTGCTGAGCTGGTTTGAGAAACAGGGCATTTGTTATAAATTCAGGCTGACATTTGTTGTCCTGATCCCATTACAAATAAAAATAAAATTTAAAAAATTTTAAAAAATAAAATAAAAAAAAATAAAATAAAAATAAAATAAANAAAATTAAAAAACCAAAAACTTCAGAGAAATCAAATCAGTGTTATAAAATGTAAATATTTTTGTTGCTACCTGTCCTGAAAGTCCATGTCTACTAGAAGTTCTTGTAATTTCTGCAGTTTTAGGGGGTTAATGTCAAAGACTGGAGCAAAATATACCTCCAAAATACACCACGATTTCAGGAAGTGAGGGCTATGAGTAATTTGATTTGTGCTTCTGTTCTGGCAATTCTTTTTTTTTTTTTCAGCTCAGTGCAGTTGGTAGCTGAAAAATCCACCATCCAGAATTAATTGCAAGAGCTTTGTTAATAGCATCTGCAAGGGTTTGAAAACCAAAGCTTAGAAAAAGAAATTGAAATCAAGCTTAGAGGGAATTTGTGTGAGCAGCAGCAAGGAGACAGGGAATCACAGAATCATAGAATGGATTGGGTTGGAAGGAACCTGAAAGATCATCTAGTTCCAACTCCCCTGAAGGTGTTAGACTTGCCCTCAGCCTTCTAGAGAAATTAATGGTTTTCCCATTCTACTTTCACAGCTTATTCATGGCCTTTCTCAAATTGTCCCAAATTCTGGCTCTGCCTTGAAAAAGATTGGAAGAATTCTTTGGCCACCCAAATATATTTTCTCCTCATCATCTCAGTTTGTGCTTTTGTGATAGATGCTGCACTTCTTGCTTTGCTTTGATTTGCTTTGATTAACTTCTTTCTTCAGCTCACTCCAGAATACCAAATAATGCTGAATTTTGGTTTTTTTGTTAGGTGAAAAATGTAGAAGCTTTATTGGTCTGACTCCAGCTTCTGATCGAGGTAGATATGCCTATTTTTTAATGGAAATTAAACTGATCACATTAACCAATATAAATATTGGTTCTTTACATCCTCACTGTAAAGAAACTGTAAAGAGTTACACTATCTCTTTCAAAGAACAGTTCATGTACCTACAGATGCTCTTAAGAGCTCTCCCATCCTATGAAAACCTTGTCACTGATGTGTCACTTTGCAAGTGGCTGGTCCAATAAAAAAAGTCTTCTTTCTTCCCCAGGGATTTGAAATTAGCAGGTAACCAAGGAAATGGTGAAACTCAGAGAGTTTCCAGGCCCATGAAGCCATCTCTGTCCAAAAAAAAAATCAAATTAATAGAAAATTAAACCCATGGGGAAAATTGTATTTAATGAGTAGACAACCAGGCTATGTGTTTGTCTGGATGGCCTTGCACTTTCTTAGTTGGGTAACAAAAATCTGTTATTTCTCTCTGTTCTCTCTGAACTTGGCAGCAGTGATGTCAAGAACTAGATTTTGGGAGAGTAATTCTTTTTCTATTGACTTTGGTTCATGGCAATTTTGGGGTAGCTATTGAGTATAAAACCATAGTGCCCCACCTTGTACTGTAAAACTTCTTAAGTAGATAGTGGGAATGTGCAAGTACTTTTTTATTAATGTGCTTTTCTACTAAATCAGGAGAGGGAGTTATAATTTAGAGTGTTCACTGACCCTAAGCTCCTCCTATAGCATCCCTTCTCCCTTTGAGATTTTGCTCAATGTTGTGTAAACAATATAAATGAAGAAGAAAGGATTAAAATGCTAAATGACTGCTGTTGGTGCTATTGATTTGGTTTTCCAGGGGTTTTGTGGCTGTCTATTGTAGCAGAGCTCCTGTACATCATTTTGCTTCTGACTGGAGCCATCCTGATGGCAATAGAGATGTGCTACTACAGCTCTGTCATTGATGGGCTGAAGATCAATGCCTTCTCTGCAGTGGTCACAGTCTTAGCAGGTACAGTTGAGGATCTTCATTTATTAAACACAGAAATGCAACATTGGTATAGACTTTCACCTGAGAATTTACAGCAGCATCCAAATTTCAAAACCACCATCAGAGTCATGGAGACATCAACAAAACAAGATGCAGCAGAATTTTATGGAAATTATTCTTTTCAATTTATTAAATCTCCATAGGGTTGTTTTTTTATAGAATCATAGAACAGTTTGGGTTGGAAGCAACCTTAAAGATCATCTAGTTCCAACCCCCCTCCCACTAGATCAGGCTGCTCAGTGCCTTGTCCAGTCTGTCCTTAAACACCTCCAGAGATGGGGCATCCACAACCTCTCTGGGCAACCTGTTCCAGTGTCTCACCACTCCCACCATAAAGAATTTCTTTCCTATATCTATTATGATTTTAACCTAATCATTTTGATTTTGATGAATTTTAATTTCTATTTCAAGCTGGTTGTCAAAGACAAAAAAATTCCATACTCTTTCAAATGTTTTTGCTTTATTTTATGCCAGCATTTCAAGAATAAAATCAGCAATCCAGCAATTAAAATAGCATTTTTCAGAGGGGGTAAAATGTAATAGTTGATAGCAGAGAATTGTCATTACAATGGTCTTTCATTTTATGAACAGAACTATGTAGCTTGGCTATTTAGTCATAGGATCCCAGGCAAATTCAATTTCAAAGGAGCTGTAAACAAAAAAAAATAGATATTCACAGAAAGTTCACTAAGTTTTGAAATTATTGAGAGACAACCATCTTGTTGCCTTTTAAAATCTATGGCCTTGTGTTTCATTGTTCCCCTAAATTCCTCCTAGAAAACAGGTGCCAAGGAATTGTTTTAGTCATTGTATAAGCAAATACATGGCATACAAATACACCAAGATTAAAAATTCTATATTTTAGAGTGGAAATACACCAAGATTAAAAATTCTATATTTTAGAGTGGTTTGTGTATTTCATAAAATATTCTTCAAGAGCTCAAGGAGTAACTGCAAGAAAGTGACAAAGAGGAATGTCCTCAATTTATATTTCCTAATGTTTTTTTATTCTGTATTTAGGTCTTCTGGGCATGGTTGCTCACATGATGTACACAACCGTGTTTCAAATGACTGTAAATCTTGGTCCAGAAGACTGGAGACCTCACACATGGGATTATGGCTGGTCTTATAGGTACCTCTGGTTTTATATTTGCTTCTTCCATTATATTTAAGTCACTTCACCCTGTGTTCAATGAATGTATTCCTGATTTATAAGGAATGGATCTACCTTCCCCAGGGATCCAGTCTAACATTTCTTTTTCTCCAAATTCAGTTGTCTGAGTAGAGGATGTATAAGCTTATAAATGCTCTGCATGAAGCAGAGGTTCTTCTCCACACACATCTGACCTACATTTAGCACCCATATCTCCCAGGACACCTGCCTTGTGTTAAGCTTTTTAAAAATCTACCAGCTTTAGTCATTTAGGCTGAATTTTTCTTTATCATATTGTTGTATCTGGAACTTCAGACAAGATGGTTAAAACATTTGAAAACAAGCTGAGGTAAAAACACATTATTTTATCCCTGTAAATAATTGTAATATCTGAGAAAATATATATATTTTAGTAAATTAGTATCATTTTTGAGTTCTATCTTCTTATGGTTACATTTTAACATTCATATATTTTTCTCTCTGTTTAGTCATGACCTGTATTATTTTAGGAATATATTTGAGTGCTGTAAAGCCTGATTTTTGCTGATTTTTGGTTTTATTTCTTTAGTTTCTAACCCTTTTAGCTGTCACATGCTTTTCTCACTGTCACCTGTAAGATCTGAAGTCTAAATAACTGCAACTTTTAACTTTTTATGCACCTTCATTTTTTTCTAATTCCTCTTTCTGATACTAAGCTCAAAGTAGAGTAAAACAGAAAAGCTGGAGGCAGGGTTTCACCAAGCAAGAATGTTAAAATTGAATATTATATTCAATATGTTATGGTATATTACATAAGTCAGGTATGAGGGTAGTGATTAACTTAGTATCTAGTGTTTAATCACATGTGTTTTATTTTCAAAATTAAAATTCAAGTACTTGGATGTGAAAATGTTCTGCTAATTTGTGTTCAATCTTTTTGTTTCTAGCCTTGCATGGGCTTCCTTTGCTTGCTGCATGGCTGCAGCTGTCACTGCCATTAACAAGTACACAAAAACCATTCTGGAATTCAAGCACAAAAGGAAAACGTTGGAAAGGAGTTTGAAGATTAAATACAAGTTTCCTGATCAAACATCTCCAGAGAAAGCCTGCAACATGTATGTGAACTCTTTCCTCAACTGTACAGAGGACCCTGCAAACACAATAAAGGGCTTACGTCACCTGGCCACTATTTCAGTTCTGTAAATTTGAATCCTGTTTCAAGGCATCTTGTAAATCATCCTACTAGAGCAGAATGAAATAATATTAATAAATAAAATGTATTTTTGTGTAGCATCAGTTGCTGGTATTGAAACAGTGGATTTGAATGTCTCAGTTCAGTGAAAAACATGAGTCTGCTCTGATTTTTAAGCAGTTTGTAATTATAACATAAAGTATGTGAATTTGTCAGAATTTCAGAATCTTATGGATTTCTACTCTAATTCTTTACTGAAAACCCCATCCCACCTGGGTGTGTAGCTCAGCTGGGAGAGCATCAGACTCCTAATCTGAGGGTCAAGGGTTCAAGTCCCTGTCCAGGTATGAAGCTTGCAAGAGTTGGGATGATGGCTGGACTTGATGATCTGAAAGGTCCCTTCCAACCTAGATGACTATGACTATGACAAAATGAAAACCCCAAAAGACCAGAGCAGCAAATAAGGCATGATTTGAATTATTAGTTTGCTGGCAAAGAAATAATCTGTCGAAGAAAATGTGTGAATTACAGGTTATGATTCAAGAGTTTCACCAAAGTATAGTGGTAGGATTTCTTGTGATTTTTCAGAGTAAATATTCCTCTTTTAAAATGTCAAGGAAGGCAAACGCAAATCTTGGAGATGTTATGATTATAGACAGTTCACAATGCACACATGAAATTCTTTAAGCATCATTCTTGCAACAATAGCATAAAGAATCAAAGTTGGATTTTTAGTCATAGTCATCTAGGTTGGAAGGGATCTTTCAGATCATCTAGTCCAACCATCAGCCCAACTCTGACAAGCTTCATACCTGGACGGGGACTCGAACCCCTGACTCTCAGATTAGGAGTGCAAGGCTTTAGTATTATAGAGGAATAATAATCTACAGTTGTGTTAAATTATGATGTTCTTCACAGATCAGGAATATGCAGTGACTCCACTCTGAAGATCAATACAAAACTTCCCTAGGAAACTGAGTCATGTCTGCCTACTCTGGTGGACACCAAGTTTTCTTCACTGATGTGACTCCTCCTTCTCGTGAGCTCCCAAGGAAATGTGCTTGTGAATATTGGGGTAAGGCTGGATGATGCACTGAGCAACCTCCTCTAGTGGGAGGTATTCCCGCCCATGGCAGGGGGGTTGGAACTGGAAGATCTTTGAGGTCCTTTCCAGCCCAAACAATTCTATGATATTGAGCAGCTCTGGGCTTTAGAAAAATCACTATACTTTTTTTAATAGGAAAAACAATCCTAACATAAATATAGGCTGAGAATATTATGCCAATGGGATCCACAGTAGGCTAGTTTGTGATTAGGGATGAGGTGCTGCTGATAATAGAGTGGAACACTAAAAAAACAGTACACTCAGGAAGGAACCATGGCCAAGACAGGAAAATCAAGTGACGANTGGAAGGGATCTTTCAGATCATCTAGTCCAACCATCAGCCCAACTCTGACAAGCTTCATACCTGGACGGGGACTCGAACCCCTGACTCTCAGATTAGGAGTGCAATGCTTTAGTATTATAGAGGAATAATAATCTACAGTTGTGTTAAATTATGATGTTCTTCACAGATCAGGAATATGCAGTGACTCCACTCTGAAGATCAATACAAAACTTCCCTAGGAAACTGAGTCATGTCTGCCTACTCTGGTGGACACCAAGTTTTCTTCACTGATGTGACTCCTCCTTCTCGTGAGCTCCCAAGGAAATGTGCTTGTGAATATTGGGGTAAGGCTGGATGATGCACTGAGCAACCTCCTCTAGTGGGAGGTGTCCCTGCCCATGGCAGGGGGGTTGGAACTGGAAGATCTTTGAGGTCCTTTCCAGCCCAAACAATTCTATGATATTGAGCAGCTCTGGGCTTTAGAAAAATCACTATACTTTTTTTAATAGGAAAAACAATCCTAACATAAATATAGGCTGAGAATATTATGCCAATGGGATCCACAGTAGGCTAGTTTGTGATTAGGGATGAGGTGCTGCTGATAATAGAGTGGAACACTAAAAAAACAGTACACTCAGGAAGGAACCATGGCCAAGACAGGAAAATCAAGTGACGAGAAGGTGAAACAGCAAACAGCTTATAAACCAGTCTCAGAGAGAGGTGTTGGGTTGTGGAAGGTATCTGTGCCCAGCCTCCATCTGATATGCACCTTGGGAGTTCTGTGAGCTGAGGAGATGTAGTCTGTGGGTAGAGCTTAGGTGAGGTCTTCAGGTACTCCTTGGAATGTTGCTGACTCTTGGTGCTTTGCAGTTTGTGCAACAGTTCTGGGGTTCTGCTTCTAGTCCTGTGAGTAAGTTCAAGGCTCTTTGGATCAGGGATGTAGGTGGGAAAAGCTGAGTTCCAATCAGAGAATTTCAAGGACTCATGCAAGAAGTGGTAGAGAAAGTGTGATCTGACCACTGACCTGCAAACCCAGGTCTGCAGTGCTCTGCAGAGCTCCAGGAAATCTGCTGAAGGCAGTGTGTGAGGGCTCAGCATTGGCATGTCAATGGATGCTGGTCCTACTGGAGCAATCTTCACAAACACAAGAGATGATGAAAAAGAGACTGACAAGTCTCAAGGCACTGCAAAGATGAAACCCTGAATCCCTAGAACACATAGAAGGAAGTGCAGTCAGAGACTGTGCTCAATGGAGACTCCTGGGTCCAGGAATATTGTGGCTTCCAGCCAGAGGAGGTTCTTCTCTCCAAAGTCAAACCACAACAAATTAACAGAGCTGTAGATTAATATCTTTTTCCTAGGACTTCTACCATTAAATCTGCACATCTAGTTTTGTCTTCATTTATAAAAGGTTACTATTATTGCATAGATTAAAATATAGAATCATAGAATAGTTTGGGTTGGAAGGGACCTTAAAGATCATTGAGTTCCAACCCCCCTGGACTGAGTGAGAATCACAGAAAACAATGAACTAATATGATAATATTTATTATTCTTTTTATATGCAACATGTATCTGTAGGCATCCAGACAGTGAGGCAAAGATAGAAAGAAAGAGCTTTGAATTATGTAATAGATTTCCCTGAAGGAAAAGATACTACAGCAGAAATACTAGTGGAGGAACTTTATTCTCAACATGAGGAAACCCCACAAAATTATAGAAAAGTGTGACCCTTTTAAAAGGTCACCTAATCCTTCATTTCTTCTGGGTGGGATAAACTAGAGCTACATTGCTTTTTTTACAGATGTTCCATTAATCTCTTCTTTAAAGCTCCCAAAGACAGCATGCTAAAATTTCTGTGGCAATTTATCCTTTGTGCTTAACTATTCTTAGCAGAAAATTCTTTCCCTGTAAATCTCCTTTGGAGTAATTTTAGTACATTGTCCTGCCACAGCAGGAATGGAGAGCAGTTTAGTTCTCTTCTCTTGGCAGTACATTTTTGGGCATTTGAAAATTGTTTTGATATAATTCTCCTATATTAAAATACATCTGTTCTTTAAGAACTTCCTGAGATTACAGATGTTATTTTACCTCTGCCATCCTCTCTGCTTTTCACTGCAGTTTCTTGAACTGTTCCCTGTTTTAAAAGCAGCGTGTTCAAAACCAGTGGAGAATTTCTGCTGGCATCTGGAATGTGCAAAATGGAGCAGAAGAATTATTTGGCTTACATTAACATGCAGCCCACTTCTTTTTACAGCAAAGCAAGACAATGTTGATTCATTTTTAGCTGTGATGTCCTGTGATTCTCGAACCCTTTTCCAATGGAATTACCCAGTTGTTCCTTATCTTGTTTTTATGGAGCTGTCAGTTGCTGTGGTACAGGCAAAGTTTAGCTGAGAGCCAAGCAAAAGCTCTTGCAGCATTGTCACCAAGGTAAGTTTCATTGCTCAGCTCTGCAATGCTGCATCTCAGCACAAGAGATACATGGACAGGAAGACAATCCAAGGGCTGGAGCATCTCACCTGTAAAGACAGGCTGAGAGAGTAGAGGCTGTTCAGCCTCCAGTATAAAAGGCTCTGGGGAGACCATTTAGTCACTTTTCAGTATATGAAAAACACCAGCAGGAAAGCTGTGGAGGGACTGTTTGCAAGAGGTGATAGTGATAGGACAAGGTCTAATGGCTTCAATCTGGAACAGGGTAGATTTAGATTGGGTACTGGGAAAAAATTTCTCATTATAAGGGTGTTGAGGTAGGGGAGCAAATTGTAGATGCCCCATCCCTGTAGAGCTTCAAGACCATGTTGGATGAGGCTTGGAGCAACATGGTCTGGTGGGAGGTGTCCCTGCATGGAACCAGATGATCTTTGAGTTTCCTTCCAACCTAAACTATTTTATGATTCAATGATACCCCACCAGTACCTCCAAAGAGCACTCTGAGGAACACCCTGATCCAGTCTCTTAACTCCATTTTTGCTCTATTTCCCCCATCTCCCTCCTTCCTCATCTCTTTTTTCCTGTAAGTTTCCATCAGTGCTAGCACTAACAGACCATTCTGATAAATTGCTTCAGGTTCCCAAATTTTGATCTTCCCTTTTTAATTGAAAATCATTCTCTTGGAACAGTGATAGATTTCCTAGTAGGGTTTTGGTTTGTTTTTTTTTTTTCCATAATGTTGGAACTAGGTGATCTTTAAGGTCCCTTCCAACCCAAATCATTCCATGATTCTATGATTCTATCTCATATTCACTAAATCTGGAAAAGCAGACACCCCACAGATAAATGTGTGTCATTGGTAGCAAATCACTGAGTGAGACATTGGCTGGTTCATGTTTATCAAAGCCTCCTGCTTTATTCTGTCCATCCTGAGAAGCAGATCTCATTGATTTCCAAAGCACGAACTTTTTTTCGTGTCAAAAGCAGGTAAAAGAAACAAATCAGATCAATTTTCCTCTTCTGTCTTCAGCTTTTCCCTAATTCCTGAGGCAACAATGGCAAAAAAAAGCTCGGGGAAAAAGGTGCGAATGTAAACTGCTGCTCTGGGGATGGGGTTGGCCATAAGGACCTCCTGCTTCTTAGTTCTCACCGTGCGCAGGACTTCCTCTGCCACCTCCACCGGGTGCACACCATATGGTACCTTCCTGAAAAAGACTGTGAAGCAGAGAGGAGTGAGAGCCATGCACAGATGGACAGACTGCCAGAAACATCTGGTGTATGAGTCACATTCATTAAATTCCTGGATACTTTCAATCCTTTACCCTTTTCCTCATCAGCATGTCCTTAAGATCAGAGAATCATAGAATCA
>VZTY01029261.1:8584-37257 GCA_013400935.1 Turnix velox
GGGGGGAGGGGGGGGAGGGAAAGACAGAGCAGATGGCTGCTTGATTTTTTTACAAAGACATGGACGACACACTTCCACAGACCCAAAGCAGGTCACCATTCCTGCCTCTCACACGCAGATGAAAGCCTGGAGAGCCCTCACCACCAGGTCGTACCTCCAGAAACAAAGAGGGAGGAAGGCAGAAGAGTGACAGGCAGCAGGCAGAGAGCAAGAGAAGGTCATTAANTTAAGGAGAAAAAGCCAAGCAGCAATTTTCTGCCGGGCAGCCCTGGGTGAGGAGGCTGCTCCCGGGGTCCCCGTGTCATTAATCCCTTCCACGCCGTGTGATTCGGTTGGGTTGAGGCTGGGGATCGGGAGGGGGAGCCCCGGGCAGGTGAAAAGGGGGAGGTTTGGCATGTAATCCTAGCCAGGCTCTGAGCCCGGGGGGGCTCTGGCATGGTTTAAGTGATGCAGGAGCACGTGTGGCCCCAGCCCATGTCCTTGAAGCCACCTGCTCGTGACGGGGGAAATGGCTTCCAAGGTCAGCCCAGCTGACGTGCCTGTAACCAGCCTCTGCCTGCCCCAAATCGCTCCCACACACCCACAAAAGCATCTCGCAGGGCACAGTGAGGTCCCCAGGAGAAGGGCTCTCCTTTCTTGCTCCTCCTTAAAACCATGAAGATTACAAAATGCATCCACTTTTCATCAGCACTCCAGGCAGGAACAGCCGGGAACAGCCTAATTAATAACAATTAGCAGCAGCAGCATTGTGATTCAGGTGGCGTTGTGAAGCATGAAGGAGAAAGTGGAGGCTCTGGCTGGTGTGGGGATGTGAGAAATTCCAGGGCCATGCTCACGGACACCAAGTGTCTGAGCAACACAAGGACCAAGGCTGCTGCAGAAGTACCAGGAAGGAGATTTCAGTCCCACAGGGAGGTCTCCCCTGGGCTGTCGGGTCCTCCTGAGTTTTCATGTGGTCAAACACCTCTGGAGCACATCACCAGGATATTACAAAATCAATGAGATAATACAAAATATACTCATATTTGAGGGAGGCTGGAGGGAGAATTCTATTTACAGCACAGCAGAGGGAGCAGCCGTAAAAAGATCCCTGATGAGATGACAGCAGGTTGTGGGGCAGGTGGGCCACCAGCCCCATGGCCCCCAAAGCCACTGCAACCCCCACTGTCCCCAAAGAGATCCTAGCCTAGCAGTGGGTTCCCTGGTGGGGACTGGCTGCCTCTGTCCTCAAGCAGGGCGAAGTGGAAGGACACTTTATGGAATTGGGGATGTCTAAACTGGTCCAAACATCTGCCAGTCACAGTGGGTTTATTGGCCAGGCTCCCCAGGAGGGGGGCTGCAGCACAGTGCCTCTGCCTTCATCAGCGTCAGAGCAGTCACATGCAATTTGCATCCAAATATAGAGGGGGGATGTTGAAGACAGGCCCAGAGACTCCTTTCAAGCAAGAGGGGAAAAAAGGTGGAGGCTTCAAAGGCTTTTGGTGGAGGACAAGGAATTGCCAAGTGGAGCCCGCTGTTAACAGGGAGTGTTTCCTGGCTCCTGCAGGGACAGCAATGGCTGGGCTTCATCTTAGTGGAAATAAACAAATATAAGAAGAAAAACGATAAAATGACTCCACAGGATCAGGCTTTGAAAGCATGAAAAAGCATGAAATACACATCTTGGCCAGGAGGGAATGTGTTTGGAGGTTGTTGTGATGCAGGTGTGATATAGGTAGAAAAGAGTGTTTTGGGTTCCTCATCAAGGCTAAACATGGCACTTTCTAGAATAGATAGATCAAGTAAACGTGGGCTAGAACTGAGAATGAAAAGGGTGGCTTCTGTCCCAAAGCTACAGCACAAACTCTACCCTGGCCGGGCACAAATTCCTGGGGCAAAGCTATTGTATGCTCAGAAACATAAGCTTTGCACATAATTTATAAAGTCTTTAAGCCATATTGTTGTAAAAATAAGTCCCACTGTTTGAAAACTCGCTCCAGGGCTTCTGCCAAAGCCTACAGACAGAGCAGCCAAAAAGGATGCCTTCCACACAGCAGGAACTATCCCACTTGTCTCCATCACCTCCTTCCCCTGCACACAGAGCTACCTCCTGCTTAGAGATCAACGAAAAAGAACTACATCATGAACGTCTGATCTTCACATCTCTAGATAAAAGCAAACACATCTCTTCCACTGGGTTCAGAGACTGAGAAGCAACACCTAGAAAAATATAGGGTCTGGCAAATGCTCCCAAGTGTTGTCCCTTGGGAGGGGGATACTCCAGCAGAAAACACCTTCCCAGGTTAGACACCCTGCCAGCTCCATCCTCTCCCTCTGCTCCCACCAGCCTAATATGATTAATACCACATGAAATTTGTCTTTGCACAACATCCCACCAGTCTCTGGGTAACATTCACACCAGGTGACAGTTTTAGTGATTCCTCCTTTATTTGCATGTCCCCTTGAAGAAGCTTCATTTCTCCTTCTAATCAAGCCATTAATTTTCACAAAAACGGCTCCCACCCTGAGCTGGCCGGATTCTAATTTGTCTCTGTCACACAAGTGACAAGCACCAGCTCATTGCCATGCTGTGCTTTCTTCCCCACACCTGCATCCCACTGGGAAAAGCACCAATATTGTTTGTGCAGCCATACCTGCTCCCCTCCAGGGCAGCCCAGCTCTACCACATCCTGTTTCCCACAAGCAGGGTCCTGCCATTACCACCAACAAGGACTTTTCCAGGGGAAAGACCTTGTTTGGCGATTCTCAGCACAGCAGTGATTTTTTTCTTCTGCTGTTTACCATAAGGCAATAACATGATACCAACAACAACAACAACAAAATAGCCCCTCATGGATTTTTAAGAGCCCTGATTGAATTCTTGTAATTTCACACTGCTTTTCCTTGTGGAATTGCACTTGAACCTCAGAACCACCCTCCAAATCTTATCTGGGAAAAAGCTGGGGGTGCAGAGCTCCTCCACTGGCCACTCCCAGTCCACAGGATACTAGATAGCAACTAGTTCCAGCCCAGGATTATTGAATAAATCAGATTTTTCTCTCAAAGACAGATGATTTCAGCTTCATAAGAGCACCAGGGTTGCCTCCACACCCCTGAGCACTGCCCTGCCCTCCTCATCTTCCTTCCCAAGGTAACACTGCAGAAACCACCACCAGAAGCAATGAGAGAAGGGGAACTATCCACAGAGGATCTCAAGAACTTGCAAAGTGGCTTATTTGTAATTGTTGCCTCAGCAGATGATTTCCATGGGCCTGGATTGCTGAGTTACTATTCACCCAGAACTGAGCTACTATAGTGTCCAGAGCTCAGGTTCAGCCTTCCACTGCAAACACAGAGGATGAAGGCTAAGCTCTGACTGACCAAAATCAGGAGCTCAGGTGCTTTTCCATGTGCAGGAGATGCAGAACAGCACCAGAGAGCTGTCCGAAGCTTCTCCCAGAGAGCTGGGGAGATAAAAGATCACAGAATCACAGGATATCAAGGGTTGGAATGGACCTCAAGAGATCATCTAGTCCAGACCAGGTCACACAGGAACACGTCCAGATGGGTTTTGAATGTCTCCAGAGAAGGAGAATCCAAAGCCTCTCTAGGCAGTCTGTTCCAGTGCTCTGTTACCCTCACTGTGAAAAAGTTTTCTCCTACATTTCTCTGGAACCTTCTACGTTCCAGCTTGATGACAACTCTGACGCATGCAGCATGAACAGTGAAGGTTAAATATGGGCTGCTGCTGCCATTATTTATTGTCTGCAACAACTGGGAAACTTGGGGAGCAGTTCATGTATCAGAGGAGCAGGGGAAGCCAGAGCCACTGGATAAACACCTCAGGGGTGCTGCTGCTCCCACTGCCCACCCCACCAAGGCACCTCCTAACCAGTGGTGAGCAGGAAACCAGAGGGAAACAGCAGCTCTAAGGAGAGCTCATGAGAGGTTTTTCAGGGAAACAACATTTCTGTGGTGATTCTGGGAGGGGCTGAGGCCACTCACCCACTCAAACCCCATTCCCCACCTCTGCCCCTGCAAAGCTGCCTCTTGTCACACCAGAAAAACACCAGCCTGCTCCAGTAAGGCTCAAGCTGCATAAGATGAGAGTGGAAAGGATCTCATTCAAGCTCTCACATGGTATCTCTGAAAAATCAGAAAGGGCTGGTCGGTCTCTCGAGGGCCAGAATCCATCAGGAAGAAGCATGTCAAGGCCACACATGCACTAAAGGAAGTTTCATAAGTGGAAGAATCTCATAACAGATGAAATACTTTTTCTTGATGTCACCACTGCACTGCCTACAACGAGTGAAAACTTCCCAGCTCAGATTTGTAAGAGATGAGGGGTAACACCCCCTCACGCTGTCATCTCAAATGCACACAGGATGAAATGGTGAGTTTTACATTTCTTGGGGAGGAAACCTGCTAAAATTAATGAAAACTGTCCATTTTATACCATAAGTTACAGAAGGCATCAAATGTCACCAAAAATGCCTATTCCAAACTAATTTATTTCTTTGCACCTCAAGTACAGTTCAGTGGTGAGGTGTGAGAAATGAGTCCATAGGCTGGCCAAAGCTCTTGACAGAGATAAAAATGCATGGTACTAAAATATTTCAGAGATGTAAAAGCTAACAGGATAATGTCTGGAGATGCCAGAGCTGTACATCCATCCATCCATCCATCCATCCATCCATCCATCCATCCATCCATCCATCCATCTCCCCAACTCAGGCAGCTCTCAAGCAGCCCAAACCACCCGGCCTTAAGCTGGGTCTCCAGGCCAGTTGCCCACTGACTTGCCCAGAAGAAACATCTGGAACAATTCAAGAGAAAAGCAAGATACTGGGGCAAGTTTCCCAGCACCTGAGCCCAGCAGAAACTTTTCTGCAACCTTAACCATCCCTGTCACTTCCAGGAACAAAACATAACCCAAATGGTGATACAACACATAACGATTAGGGCATGTCAGACAGATGCCTTTGAAATGAAAGAAGGGTGATAATTAGGGTGTATAAGCAAAAAAATTTGGGTTTACTGTTCAGAAATCTTCTTCCCTTTCATATGAGGGAATGGAGCATCTGCTGCTAATATAACGCACCAATAATGGAGGCAGATAGCGGTGTGCTCATGGGAGCCATAACGCTGTTTTATTTATTCTTGGCCAACTGTGAAGATAAACAGATTCCACCAAAAGCAGTACATATGGAATCCCATCCTCATGGAGAGCCTCTGCATTTCTGCAGGGAGGCAAGTACCCAGACACAGCTGAGTCCCAGTTGTGAATGCTAATGGAGTGGGCAGAAAATGAGGTGTTGCCACCCAGGCTGACCTTGAACATACTCCTCTGGAGAAGAGAATCCAGGGGAGCCAAGTATCTGCTGAGTGAATGCTCTGAAGACCCCAGAGAAATACAAACTGACCAAAACAAAAATGAAGCTGTAAAGTCCAAAACTGCCACAGGCAACTAAACCACAAGCAGAGGGGTGTGGCTTGAATGCAGGTACCAAAGAGGTAACACTACTCCCATCCCATACCACGACTGGTGTACCAACAATGTACTCACATGCTGCCTGACCCTTAGTAGAGGTCACTTGGGAATAAAAAATGCAAAATACTATTAAAATAAATCTACACACACAAATAAATGCAAGTTGGGAAATCATAAACCAAACATTTTCATTTACTCCATCAAAAAAATGTTTGGGTTTGCACAGCCTCAAACTCCATTGAGCGCAGTCAATCAAAACCTGTGGTAGAAGCTTTCCAAGTACCTACGGGAGAATATCCATTTCTCTTCCCCATGCTGTAAGCAAAAGATATACATCAGCTTTAAGAAGAAACTGCATCTGCTTATGAGTGAGTACAGATTAATAGCAAGGTTTCTTAAAAACCTAACCTAGTAACTTGGCTTCTGCCACCAACCAGCTGATGGAGAAGCAAATCACATACCCAAAAACTGCTTATCAGCTACATCAGAACAACATCAAAAAGATTTTATTAACCTGTGGTGACACTTAAATGACTTTAAAATGGATACTGTGGACTGTGACTGAACTGAGAGGTGCCTTTTCTAAATCAACCCACTGCTCAGGCTACACACAGCTCCATCTAATCACCCCTCCAGGGTATCTGACACAGACATCCTGCATCTCAGAGACAAACAGCCCTATTTAAACGTCTTCCAATGATGAAGACCCTACAGTCCCTCCAATCAAATCTATTGCAATGTTTTGGCATTCCCAGCACCAGAGTCTCCCTAACACCCACTTTCTATCCTCCCTGCTGATGTTCAAGACCATGATCATGACCCTTCCAACATTCCTCCCTGCAGCACCATTTACACCCCATACTTGTCACCTTCCTATGCCCCACAGCTCTCCTACACCACAGATTTCATCCTTTTTTCTCAGTTTCCTCCAGCCTGCCCAAAACCTGGTGCAATCTACAGCTGAGAGCGACTTCACATCCCCTCCTGAGAAATTCTAATAGAAAAATACAAAGCTGGCTTTCCCTGCCGAAGCTCACGCCCAGCTTTTGGATTATGATCCCCTGTAATCTCCATACTAATAATGGCTGCTACAGAGAAATCCTTTGCTCTCAGATCCATTCTAACACAATGTGCTAAATGTTTTACAGCAAGGTCCTGCCACACAGAGGATTAGGCTCTGGAGAGTGATGCTTAGCTCTGAATACAATTGCAGTAGCAGTGCCTGAATGATCCACTCTCACCAGCACTTTGAAGGACAGAAGATACAAATTTATGGGGTGAACACTCCCACCAGTGAGTTGGAGCTACTGGGTTTGGAAGGGATACACTTCTTTGGCATGTGGGCATGATCCCACAGGAGTATCTCCATAGTGCAAATCTGGCATCAATATGATTTGACACTAAAAAGGCTAGCAGGGCAAGGGAGGTGACTTTGCCCCTCTACTGGGCTCTGGTGAGACCCCAACTGGAGTTACTGTGTCCAGTTCTGGAGCCGGACTTTAAAAAAGGACATTGAGCTGTGGAAGAAGGTCCAGAGGAGGCCACAAAGATGATGAGAGGGCTGGAGCACCTCCCTTCTGAGGACAGGCTGAAGGCGTTTGGGTTGTTCAGCCTGGAGAAGAGAAGGCTCAGGAGGGACCTCAGAGTAGCTTCTCAATACCTGAAGGAAGGGGGCTACAGAAAGGCTGGGGTGGGACTTTTTAATAGGATATGGGATGGAAGGGCCAGGAGTAATGGATGTAAATTGAAAGAGGGGAGGTTTAGGATGGAGATACGAAAGAAGTTCTTTAGTGTGAGGATGGTGATACTCTGGAAGAGGTTGCCCAGAGAGGTTGTGGATTCCCCCACAATCCCTGAAGGTGTTTAAGGCCAGGCTGGATGAGCAACCTGGTGTAGTGGGAGGTGTTCCTGCCCATGGCAGGAGGGTTGGAACTAGATGATCTTCCAACTCAAACCATTCTGTGATTCTATGATTCTTCCTTCCAGCCTCACCAAGAAGTCCACAAAAAGAAGAAGTCAAGCAGCCTCCCCCAGGCCCAACAAGTGCCAGGCTCATGGTGAGAAGCCATGGGGGGATGGTGAGACCTGGCTGCCATCAGCTTCCTCTCCTCCACCCTGTCCCCAGCATGGAGCCTCAGCTGATTTACCCAGCAATTGCCCATTTATATACATATTAGGAGTTTCTTCAGGACAAGATTGAAGCCTACATCTCTGCCAAAGGCCATAAAAAAACCCCCACACATTCAGGAGGGATTTTACTCACTTCCCTCATTAAACAGCAGACAAAATACCAGGTTACTGAAACCACAGTCTGGTTTCTAAGACACAGCCCTTAAAAGACCACATATCTTTTATTCTCAGTATTCTCAGAAACCGTATACTTTTTTTAATATATTCTAGAAGCTATACCATCCGCTGGAAAGATTTTCTCTTTGTGCTTGGCAATGGCAAACCTACTCTCAGTAAACAACCAGTATTCAGAGGCTACTGGTATCACTCGCCACTGCTTGCAAATGCTGGTGCTATAACTGTCATTACTTCCCAGTAGAAGAATGAATTATGTTCAGATAAAAAAGCAAGGCTCCAAAAAAAAAAAAAAACCCCGACTTTAAAAAACTTACTTCCCAGACATTAGTTCCAAACTAGGTTTTGCAGCTTGAATTAATTCCCCAGTCCCTGGAGTTGTACACCAAGGGCTGTCTATGCTGAGGAAGCATTTCATGCTGAAATGGAAATAATTTCATGCAGCCTAATTGTTTCATGGAAGCATCTTTAAGTTGATGCCTGGTTTGTTCCCCACAAGTCCCTGGAAAATAGCTGAGAATAAATTACATGGCTCCTGTCAACAATGTGCAACCATCTTGCTTCCCCTGGGGGAAGTGAATCCCCAGGTCCTGAACTCCTACACATTTCTGTGATCCTTGACATAGAGAAAACTCACTGAAAACACAGAAATTGTGCAGTTTGTGAAAATAAAGAGCAGTTTTGGCTGCAAGCAATGCTGGATTTCAAAGTTAACTGACTCCTGCAGCCAGCTATGGGGCCTAAGCCAGCAGGAAGCCATATCACTGGTACCCAACCCCACAAAATGGGGACCCTCCCATCCAACACCAGTCCCACCGACACTTCTCTTCTTCACCAAACTCCTGCCAGAGGTCCCAGTGCTGTAGAGAATGCTTTCAAGCTGCTGCTTTTCCATCCCAAACAAGGTTCCTCCCACATATAGAATGGCCTGGGTTGGAAAGGACTTTAAAGACCATCTTGTTCCAAACCCCTGCCATAGACAGGAACATCTCCCACTAGACCAGGTTGTCCTTAAATACCTCCAGCAAGAATTTATTACAACTTTTCCTCCACACAACCTTCCTGTATTTCCTCTCTACCTGCCTCCTGGAAACTTCTCTCTCTGCCCGGATCTGTTACGGCAGTTATGTTTCCTGACTGACAATTATCTCATAATGAAAAACAAGTCACAATTAATAAAGCTCAAAACTAATACCTGCTAAACTCATTTAATGATTTAATGAAGTAGGGGAGAGTCTTATGAAAAGATTTTAAAAAGCAAGGGACTCAATTTCCAATTAGAGACAACAATCATCTGAGAGCCTGCGGGCTCCCAAGGTGAGAGATGAGGAAGAAAGGAAGGAAGGAAAAAAAACACCACTATGCAAAGATTCTTTTTTTTTTTATTATTATTTTGTGTGATTCTGATCAGGAACACACTGTTTCCTATTTATTCTCACTGATTTGTTCTCTCCAGGTGGGCAGGAGCAAAGGAACATGTCCACTGACAGCAGTGGGAGCCCCAAGCAGCAGATATGACCAAATTCCTAATGGCACATCGCTCCCAAAGACAACAGCACATCAACTCAAAATCATAAACTTGAGCCTGGAACAATGATAAACCTTTAAATGTTCCTGCACTCTACCAGCTCTTCTAATAAGCCTTAAACTAATTCAGTGCTGAGCTGTTCATTAATCACTATTATGAAAGAGAGACACTGAATGCTGCTGGAACCAGGAGCATCTCAGCCTTCCTCTGCCAGGGAGGATGGGCAGGTCTGGTCAGAGAGGAGGACACCATAGGGGACAGGGGAAAGCCATGATTTTAAGTCTCATTGCTGCAAAACATAGGAGTCATTTATCTAGTGGTGAACTTTACTCCCTCACTGCTGAATCAAAATTTTGAAGTGGGAAATTTTGAAGTGAGGAACTGAAGATGATCAAAGGGCTGGAGCACTTCCCTTCTGAGGACAGGCTGAAGGAGTTGGGGTTGTTCAGCTTGGAGAAGAGAGGGCTCATGGGGGACCTCAGAGTAGCTTCTCAATACCTGAAAGAAGGAGGCTACAGAAAGGCTGAGGGAGGACTTCTTAGTAAGGTCCAGGATGGCAGGATTAGGAGAAATGGATGCAAATTGGAAGAGGGGAAATTTAGACTGGAGAGAAAAAGGAAGTTCTTTCCTGTGAGGGTGGTGAGACAGTTGAAGAGGTTGCCCAGAGAAGCTGTGGATATCCCAAGGATCCTGGAGGTGTTTAAGACCAGGCTGGATGAGGTACTGCACAACGTGGTGTAGTGGGAGGTGTCCCTGCCCATGGCAGGTGGGAATGGAACTGGATAATCTTTAAGGTCCCTTCCAACCCAAACCATTCTATGATTCAATGATCTCACTTAAATAAGATCCATATTGGACTGGAGTAATTACAGCAACATTTCTGCTGTGCCCAAACCCCCTCAAAAGCAGCAGCACTGCCCACATCTCCCTGTCTTCTCTGTCAGTCCATATAAGGAGCATCAGGAAAACATTTGAAGTTACCCCCCTTTCCTTTTTAATAAAACACTCTCTCCCTCAGAATCAGATTTAAATACACAACAATAAAATACACATTAGTCTTCCTGTCAAAAGCTGCAGTCCCAGCTCAGGTGAAGAACATCAGCTCAGCCCCAGGGCCACACTCAGACAGGTCTCATTTGACTGTTACCTTCTGTGGGAGAGAACAAAGAAATGTCTGGCTGCCACAGCCCAAATCACCACAGCTGGGGAGTATTTCAGATAATGCCCTGCCATCACTGATAACATCAGGAGCTCTTGTCTCCTCCACTGCACTGCTACAGGAATCAGCAGTATCTCCCACCCTCACAGCTTTGGAGAAGCTTCTAAACCAGTCACTTTGGGGATTGCTTTCTCGCTGTGACACCGTGGTTTTTCATCACGGGTATTAGAAGCAGAGGCTGCTGAAAGGTACAACACATAGGGCTGGGTTTATTGTTTCTTCTCTATGCTCAAATTGAGGAAAGGGGAAATGTCTTAGAACAGCAAAAGGAAAAAATAAAGAAGTAAATTATTTCTTATATTGCCCCTTTGCTAATAAAGGAAAAAAAAAAACAACAAGAGGAGAAAGTATCATTTCCCACTTTAAAACAACTCTGAGGAACTGATGCCATGAAAACTGGATCTTGAAGATGAGATATTGTTACAATCAAGCCTTTTCAAAGGCCCAAATCTTTGGGACATCACTGATATTTAAATAAGCCCTATCTGATCTACACTATCTTCCCTAATAGCAGGCAAAACGTCTTATCTGTGGAGCTTCCAGAGACTCAGACAGGTCTAAATTTCTGTCTTGAAATAGCACACCAGGGTATTCAGGAACGTGCTGACAGCACTGACTGAACACACATGAGAGAGAGAAAAAAATATAAAGAAGAGGTTTAAAAAGAACCAGTTGTGTAAGATGTCTTCTTCAGATGTAAAATCCAGCAGCTTGCAGTGGAGGAAGGATATAAAATGGCAACAAAGAGCCTTTCCCTCAGCCATTCCGCACCACAAACACCCTGCAGAGTGGGACATTTAAACAAGCCACAGAAACCCCCTCATATCTCTCTGGAATCTGCAGAAAGCCTTCAGTAAAGAGGTTAATTATGGATTAAACTGTCAGGTCTGCTTGTGTATCTCCAGGCTAATGATTCTTAAAATGCAATAACACAATCAGAGAAATCTTAAGCTGATGTAATGCACTGGGGTTTGACGCTCGATACCAAACCGGGAGGAATCCTGCCTTCAGAGGCTACTGCTTAAATAATCTCCCTCAGACATGTGCTCAGCCCACAGAAATTTACATTTTTAGGCCTGAGACACCACAGCTTCTTTCTTGGTCAGGGCAAAAATGGCTTTCATCGCCCTGAGGTTTTAATTTGGCAAGCTGAAATACCAGTCATGGATTCATTACCAGCAAGAATAGGAACAGAGGGAGTCAAACAGTCAAAAATTCCTTCCTGCCTGGAAGGAATGGGACACTTAGGGCAGAAATTTTGGTTCCAGTGTTTTATGGTGACAGAGATACAGGAGCCTGGTGCCACTTGGGTCTAAGTCATTCAGACACCTAAAGCTGCCACATTTGATCTCAGAAGAGAAATTCCCCCAGCAAAATCATTGCTGCTGCTGTCCAAACACCAGCCTGTGTGCTGGGCAGGGATGTACAGACTGACAGACACAAATTTGCCACAGACAAACAGTCAAGCTTGGAAAAACCCATCAAAATCCTAAATTCTTCACATGCTGGCCAACAGGGAACTGCAGAAGTAGGTCTTCAAGGAGAGGAAGGGGAGAGTTCCATGTAGCAGGATGTAAAAGTCTAATCTTAAAGACTAGAGATGAAACTCACTGAGATTATTTCAGAAACCACAAAGCAAATTACCTGGGGAACATATTCCTATTTGACTTTTACTATTCCATGTATTTTAGGCACTCAGGAGGTCAGTTGCCCTTATTTCCCTGGCCTAGGGCTCATTGCTTTGGTTGGGGGGTCTCTCTTCTCCCAGTTTATGCAGTGCTCATGGATGGATTTCCTTAAATGGGGAGTTGTGCCTCACCTGAGGAACTGCTCTCATCTGAGGAACTGCTTTCATCTGAGAATGGGAGACAAGACAGAAAGAAAACAGGAAAAAGAATAGAAATGCAGCTGGAGAGGCACCATGGGGCTGCGTTTACTGCTTTCCTGCCCCCCAAAACCCCAGTCTCACCAGTGTCCCCAGAGGGCTGAGGAGAACACAGGTGATGGCTGAGGAGCTGCCCTGCTGATGTTCCTCTGCTGCAGAAGCTGCCCTGGCTCCTCAGACAGATCGATGCTGTCTCATTTGCTTTGGGCAGGAGGAGGGAACCCCCCTCTGGCACTTCCTATTTTTAAACAATTGGCGTTGTTTTGTATTTCCCAAAACCCTATTGATCCGGGAAGCTAATGACAGGTTGTATTAGAGCCCCCTTTGTGAGCTCTGTCACAGAGGAAGCCTTGGAAATTACAATTAGCAGCACGGAAAAACGTTTGAAATCTATTTCACTGCGCAAGCCCAGGGGTGCTCCTGCCATGGGCAAAGCAAAACAGCCGCAAGTGCTGCTGTCTCCATGGATGGGGAGAACTTAAAGAGGGTGCAACAGCTGCTATACACCTTCCATTCATACCATATTGTCCATTACAACATGGGCATAAACCTACAGGTGAAATACAGAGAGCTCCTCCCCTAAAGTAATCTCATTTTCAGCTTGGCAGTGGAATGAGAATCACAGAATCACAGCATATGAGGGATTGGAAAAGACCTCAAGAGATCATCTAGTCCAATCCCCCTCTGACAGAGCAGGAACATCTAGACCAGGTCATATAGGACTGATAAAAGGAGATTAATTTTAAAAATAATTCCCCATCCTCAGGATGCAAAAGGTTCAAGGTCAGTCAGAATTCTCTGTTAACATAAAGGGCAACTGTCAAATAAATAAAACAGTGAGGGATCTCATCTCTGACAGATAGTTCTCTAGAAATAAGGAAAACCCAACCTGTGTGTGTGACCTAGAGAAGAAACAAAAAAACCTGAGGAGAATGAATAGCTTTGGGTCACCAAGAGGCTTTGGGTCATTCCCTCCCCACAGCTGAGGACACTGCCCAGCACTCAGCCACACTCTGCACTGACAAGGATGACCCTGGGTTTCCCACTCCTTGTGCTTTCACCTCCATCTGTCGAAAGCACTTGCAAGACGACAATGAAACAGTCACGTTCAGGAAGGTAAAAATGACAAATTACCTCCTCCCCTCATAAAAAAAAAACAACCCAAAACAAAACAAAATCCCCACATTTTCATCATCTGGATCTAAACTAAGGTTTCTCCTCCAGAAAGGAAAAAATGTCGTTGGCATTTCCATAAAACTGCACTGCAGGGAATTAACAGGCCAATAAAAAGGACTTTAAGGATGCATTAAACTGGGGCTGGGGAACTCTCCTGCATTTACAGCATAAATGCTAATAAAATTATAAATCTGTTATTAACTTTTTATAACCCTGCCAAGCGATGAAGACTTAAAAAAATTAAAAAAAAAGAAAGATGTTAAAAAGGCTATAGATGTATATTTTAAAATGAAAAACCAAGTGGTCCAGACAATACAAGAGTTACTCACACCATATAAATTCTTCATACATCCCGAAAAAACAGACACTTGTGTCCCCAGGGCAAGCAGGGAGTGATGGCTGATGCAGCAGGAAAAAAGCGAGGAAAATAGGAGAAGAATTTCAGTTTTCCTTTAAAAGCTGATTAAAGTGGAATCCTAGCAGCATGTGCCCAAAGGGCAGGGCTTCCCCAGGCCTGGATGAACCCTCAATGAACCCCGTTACAGCCCCACAACCTCCTCAACTGGACTCAACACATCAACCCACTCACTGTCCTCATCATCTCAGCCTCCAACAAGCCCCTGCTAATTGCTGCACCAGGAGGGGAAATGAAAAGGATGGTCCTTTGGGACTGCCATGTCTGCCTCCAAATGAATATAATTAGCAGAGGAGGGGAAAATGATTGTAATTGCTTCAGACTTGGTGATGTAGGAGGGATGGAGGGAGTAATATCTGGGGGAACAAAGAGTCTGCCAGCTCGGTGTTTGGGAATGCATAAGAATGACAGGCAAAGGATCCTACACCCAAAAACTTCAAGAAGCATCAAGATGGAAAACTAAGGCAAATTGTCCAGAAATAGGGCCAGAAAAGCATTTGGGGGAGGTAAGCACCTCAAACTTGCAGGGAGCTTTGGTTTAAGTGCATTAATTGGGCTGTGTAGCTGTTTGGCCTGAACTCAGAACCACCTGTGGAGGCTTTCAGCTGCTGCCCAACAGAAAAATCTGCATTAGAAACAGCACTTGCATTGGTTTATTTGGAAAATTAGTTAAATGGGATTGTTTCAGTCTGCATTTCTCCTCCTGGTGTCACCTGAGCTAAGACACACCCACAACAGGCTTCCCTGGCTCCCTGGCTCTGTACAAGCCATATGCCCACCATGCACATGAGCTCAAAAATCAACCCTGCCTGAAGGCATCTTATTTTGTACCATCTTCACAGCCCCTGGCAGACACAGCAGGTCCCCTTTCAGGCTGTCCAGGGTATGTTGCCATGGAAACAAAAACCTAAAGAAAGAGGCAATAAATGCTCAGGTGGTTACAGCTCCCCTCATCCTTCCCTCACCTCTGGAACTGAGTAGGGAAACATGATGCTACTGAGATTCAAGCCAAGTATGGATCCTGGAGCTCTCCCTTCCAAGCACTTTAATAAGTCCCTAGATTTGCTTTGAGACAAGTTAATGTCCCAATAAAGGACTCTGTGAAGCAGCAGGAAGGGAAGATGCGGATTTCCATACAAATCACATGAGAAATCAAGAAGCCATCAAGTCAAGAGGATCTTATGAGGACATGCTGAAGGAGATGATGTTGTTCAGCGTGGAGAACAGAAGGCTCAAGGGGGACCTCTGAGTAGCTTCTCAATACCTGAAGGAAGGGGGCTACAGAAAGGCTGGGGTGGGACTTTTTAATACGGCCCAGGATGGCAAGACTAGGAGGAATGGATGTAAATTGGAAGAGGAAAGATTTAGGCTGGAGAAAAGAAGGAAGTTCTTTAGTGTGAGGGTGGTGAGACCCTGGAAGAGGTTGCCCAGAGAGGTTGTGGATGCCCCCTCAATCCCTGGAGGTGTTTAAGGCCAGGCTGGATGAGGCACTGAGCAACCTGGTGTAGTGGTAGATGTCCCTGCCCATGACAGGTGGGTTGAATCTTGAAGGTCCCTTCCAATCCAAACTATTGTATGATTCTATTCTATGATCTTCCCCATCACTTTCAATGGGCTTCAAGCTTGCTCCTTCACAGCAGCATAAATTCCTGCACCAAATATAATAAAAGTTGCAACATTTTAAACTGCCTGGTTTGCTCCCTTTGGAGTGACACCACTGACAAGCACCAGCAGAACTGAATTCCTCAGTGGAAGATCTTGTCACTAAAGAACACCAGAGTGACATCACTAAGCCTATAAAAGATTGCTTGATCTGGTTTTATGTTCCACGATTCCAGGTCATGTTAAATCACTGGTTTCTTATTAAAAAAAAAGCACAAAAAGAAACAAATTACATCTCTACTCCCTGCCAGCTGATCACCCTATCTTCCTCTTTCTTTTTTCCAGCAGGCTTTGAAGAAAGCAGGATCCAGACCCAAATTGTTTGAATTTCTAAAAATACCATTATTTTCCCTGGAGAAGAAGTAAATGGCAAACCAAACAGTGTTCATAAAACCTTGTATTACAGACACAGCAACAGCAGATTAACATTTCAAAGGGCCTTCAAAAACATGAGTTACATAAAACTCATGGAGCTGAAAGGAACCAGGACGTGGCCAGATGAGAATTTGGGTGTGAAACCACCAAAAAAACCAAAGCTCCACATTGTAAATACTGATCACTCCTATACGTTCTGTGTCAAGGGTAATGTTTTCATGTAATGCACAAATTTATCTACCAGGTCTGAAATAAGAAGCCACAGGAAGCCAGAATTAAAACAAAAGGGAGGAAAAAAAAGAACAGAAAAGAGGACTTTCAAACTTTCCTCCACAAGTTCCCTCTTGTAAAAATGTTTAAGTAGCTAATTTCTGTTAATTCCCCTCTTCATCATCAGGTAATTCAACATGAAGTTCCGACTATGTCAAATCACCTTAAAATTATACAAAACACCGGAGTTTGCTGGTTTTCTCCTGCACAGTAGAGGGAATCATCCCTGAAAACAGCACTGGAGTAACTATGGGAGACAGAGGGATAGCTGTGGAGTTTGACATTAATCATTGTGATTCTGGTCACGTTTTAAAAGTCTTTTGACCAAACTGCTCAAGAACAAAAAAGTAGTTTGGACTAAGTTTTTGGGGCTGGATTCTTTCTCTCTCTGCCCAGGCTCTGAAGTAAGACAGGCTCTGCTATTCCACCTGCCATTCATATTTAAGCAGTTCCATAAAGTAAACGGGAAATAAATATATTGGTGTCAGGAAACTTGCAGCAGAACACTCCCCCACAGAATTTTCTGAAGTCTTCACTGCAAAGCAGCTGCAGTAGCACAGACCTCATTTCAGTATCAGACAAATTGAGCAGAACACATTCAGCTATTGTGCAAACTCTCCTACTTTTAACTCATTTACCAGAAAAGTTACTCAGCTCAAATGAGGAGTCTCTTTGCAGGGCCTTGTACTAAAACTAACCAGAAAGGAGCAATATTCACATTAGTGGCATTCAGAAAGATAGTTACACACAGCTTTTATGGCTGACAAAAATAGATACATTTATGATTACATTAAAGTTGTCAAAGTAGAAGAAGAAAGTGCTGCTGAAGGCTCCTGCAGCTCAGTGGTGGGATTCAGCAGGGCTAAACTCTGGGGATGTGGATCTGAACTGAGGGTTCTAGAAAAACCTTCTACCTCTCACCCTTATGGCAAAAATAGAAGGCAGCAAACTGTAAACATGCACTTCTCCTAAAAAAAACGCCAGCTTGTCTCCCAGGAGAGGGGCGTTACATCAAACACCACTAGCACTGTTCTGGTTCTGCCCTGTCAAACACATCCTAGGATAAACCCCTGAATTTCCTCCTTTCTTCTGTATTTCAGGAGCAGCAAACACTCTAGATGGATGAATGTTTGAGCACTGGATCCCTGTTATCTTCTAGAGCCTGCAATTCAGTATCAGACAATCTTCACAAAGCAACAAAGTTTCTCCAAGACTGCTGTACAGTTAATTAGCACCAGAGGATAGGTACAGCCCTGTGTCATACATTTCCAAGCACGAATGATGGAAAGAATATAACCGAGGAGATTTTAATACCTCTCAATAGCATCTATTGTAACCCACCACACCAGCAGAGCCCCGGAGAAGGGTTGTAGCCACCACACAGCACAACGCTGAGCTCTCAGGTCCATCTCCCCCTGTCTTCTTTTAATAAACACTGGATATCTTCAGAGAAAATTCTAAATGAACCTAAGATGATGTTTGCAGGCAGCCCTAACTTGTTTATTTCCCCAGTCTTGTGGATTTAACTGACTGTCACCCACAAACCTCCTTAGACAAGGCACCACCATCCCACACTTCCTATATTGTGTTAATACTTGCAGTGCCTAAAGACTTGTCCAGGATAGAATCAGAGACTCACAGAATGGGTTGGGTTGGAAGGGACCTTAAAGATCATCTAGTTCCAAACCCCCAGCCATGGGCAGGGACACCTCCCACTAGACCAGGTGGCTCAATGCATCATCCAGCCTGGCCTTAAATACCTCCAGGGATTGAGGGGCATCCACCACCTCTCTGGGCAACAGAGAGTGTTCCAATACAGGTCAGTTTTGCATCTGAGACATCTGAGACTTCCAGGAGCAGTCTAAAAGACTGGACACAAGTTTTCCTCAGCACTGGTGATTACTTCGTCTGCCCAGCAATTAATTTTCCTTGCCTATCTGCCAAATCCACCTCCATCCTCCACAGACACCGTGCCAGAAACTCAGAAGCAAGCCAGGTGATTAGGAAGTAGCGAGAGCAGACATGATACAGGAACTCTAAGACATTGCCAAGCTGCCTTCAATGGTGTAGCCCTCACCAGTTTATAACACAGACTCCCAGCTCCCCCCTGCACTCCCCTACACACCCACCTCGCCTTTGGTGTCCCAGCCAGACCTGACTCTGTGCCAAGCCATCACTTGGCCTCCACATCAAGGCAGAACCATGATATTTCAGTTTTTTCTGCCATGTAGTATCAGCTTTTGAAAAAACCCCACTCAAATATTCCAAAAAGCCAACTCCAAAGCCACACAACATCATTCATGCCTCTTCCTATTAAGATGAAAATGAGCAGAATCCCCCCACAGATCCCACAGGAAACTTCACTCCTTATTCAAGGCTTTGCCTTTTGTTTTGCCTTTTTTTAAAGTATTTCTCTGCAAAAATGACATCACCTTTATCAACAGGCTTTGGCCAAAAGCAACTAGACTGCACAATCCTTGACAGTTTGTTGCTTTTAAACATTCTTTTAGTGCTGCCCTGCTCAGTGTGACACTGAGTTACTGCAGTTCAAGAGCTGCTGAACTCAGAGAGCCAGGGGTTAAATGTGAAGATGCTCTTCTTCCCAAGCATCACTAACCCCTGCCCTGCACCCCTGCAACCAGGGATCTTGTAACATGCTCCAATTTGAAGACAAGAAGGTGTAAGTCACATCAGATCACACTCTGGCATCACCTGCCCTGTACAGAGGGAAGGAAAATCAGATGAGAAATGGCAATGGACCAGCAAGGCATAAAATGCACTTCAGGCTCTCCTGCTCCCAGTCTGCAAGCCTGGAAATTAATAACAGCCAACTGGGAAAGGTCACTAAAGAACGACAAATTCTTGAAAAGACCTCAATAAACCTCCTTGCAGCAGCTGTGAGTCATGCAGCTGCTTTACTGGGATGTCAGAGCAGTGAGAGGTCAGGGCAGCAGGTGAGAAATGGGTCAGGACAAGCTGTGGCAGGTACTGCTGCTGGGGATGGTAAAAACCCATTTCTAACCATCCCACCAACTGAGCTTTTGTGAGCTGGCAAAAAATACAGCAGATGGATTTCACCAGTGGGACAGCACTGGGCAGTCTGAAGGTCAGGGCTGAGAAGCTGATCAAACACCAGGGGATTTCCACCAAAGATCCCACTGCTTCCAACCCTGCTCTCCTCACCATCCCTACACTCCTCCACATTCATCAAAAAAAACCCCACTGCACAGAAATGCCAGGGAAATAACTTGGTCAGGGCTGGTCAGATTGATTCAGACACAGCCCAAACATTTCACTTGAAACATCACAGGTTGGAGAACTGGGAATTTTTCAGAGTGACAACAAGCTGGGGAGCCCCAGGGAAAAAAAAAATCCATTAAAAGCTGCCAAAGCAGGCAAGTGAAACTGGAACTCTGGTCCTTTCCATCCTAGACCATTATTCAGGTTATGAAAGCACACTTACTTACAAAAAGTTCTGTGGAAAGCCCATTGTCTCCATGAAGTGTTTAAGTTTAACCAAAATGACAGATAAAGAAGCATCTGACTACATAAGTTTGAGCAGCTTTTGAAGGGCTTATGAGGGTTGGTGACAGAGGGAAAGAAGAAAGCTCTGTGGCTCAGAGGGATGACATCTACACAGCTTCTGATCTCTCAAGTACAAGCCAATGTGTCACTTTCTCAAGTGACCAAAGCAGCAGCTCAATTCAACCCATCAACCAGAACCCATCAGGTTTTCAGACTATCGAGTGCCGGTGCTTTGTCTGAGTGACTACCTCTCATTTTTGCACATAATTTGGCAGAACACAGGTTAAATAAGTGCTGTCTCTCTTCTGAATTTGCTGCAGCTGATGACTTTGAACTTTGGGCTCAGCTAGCACCAAATGGTCATCATCAGGCAAAGGAGCTAAATCTCCGGGGGAAAGAGAAGGTACCTTGAAAGAGGAAACTGTCCCCCTTTATGCCAAGAAAACTGGACGTCAATGAAATGTTGCTGGACCTTCCCTGCAACACCAGATTTCTGGCCCAGGCAAATAAGCTTCTCATCTACAGCATTTATCCCCTGCCAACATAAATCCAGCCAAACTGGCTCCATCTCCTTCTCACTCAATATGCCCTTGCAGAAACAAACACAGAGAAGAGAAGTCTTTATCAATAAAACCATAATGCAGAGCAGCTCTCCTCTTTGCCCGCTCTGAGTAATTATCTCACCATTTTACATACTTCCCCTTTATCACCCCTTTTAGAAGCACTGCTTGTACAGGAAGGACTGATGAAATAAGGACTTTAACCAACTGATTCTCAAATGCAGCCAAAAAACACTTGGCATCTGCTGGAAGTTCTGGATCTTTGAAAGACAGCAGAAAACGGAGCCTCACTCAGGGCCAGAGGGAACAATGCCTTCTGTGGTGGTATGACCCTGCTGAACATCAACCCAGCTCTGACCAGAACCATCCCTAAAACCTATTTCTAAGCTCTGTGTCTGCCCTTCTCCTAAATCCCTCCACAGATGGTGCTTCAACCACCTCCCGGGACAGCCTGTTACAATTCTTGATAACCCTGTCAGTGTCCCACAGCCTGTTCCATGAGAGAAGAAGCTGACCTCTCTACACCCTCCTTTCTCACTAGTAGACCCCCAGAGGGTTTAATGCCCCAAAGGATTGGGAAAGATTGGCAAAAAATGTGGGAAACACATTTGCCCATAGTTTAGGGCAAGGTTGGACAAGGCACTGAGCAACCTGATCTAGTGGGAGGTGTCCCTGTCTATGGCAGAGGGGCTGGAACTAGATGATCTTTAAGGTCCCTTCCAACCCAAACTTCTTTCACTGCCATCCTTGCCAGCAACCCATGGTCCAGCACTTTCCTGGACATCTGTCAAGAACAAACACAGTCAGAAAGTTCCTAATATTACTTGTAATGTCACCACGTTTGGATTAAATGAGCATTTTTGAGATGCCGCTACACAGAGGGAACTTTTCTGCTGAGTGTCTGGGCTGCCACTCTCCAGCACCACAGGTTACTGCAGAGGAGCTGCTGGTAAGTGGATGAAATTCATTCCAGGACACGTACAAATTGCTGCTTCTCTTTGTGCAAAGGCAGACACAGGATTTTTTTTCTGCTGGAGTAAATGCTTGGAAGACTTTTTGAATAAATAAATAAATAAATAAATCTTCCAGCAATTAAGCTAATTTACCCCTGCCAAGCAGATGCCAGAAATTAAAATTTGCCAGAATGACAGACTCGTATGAGAGCTGAAGACAGAAGAAAATTGCAAGACCCAGATTATCATTCTTTCAGCTGTATAGAAGTGATTGTAATTATTGTTTGGTTCTCAGCTATTCTGGGGCAGGCACCAAGGAAAGGCATCTATCAAGACGTGGATTCATTCAGGCTCCCTTCCTCAAGGTGTAATAAACCCCCAGCTAAAAATACCGCTGACATTTCAATATTAATAAGGAAGTGTGCTCAAGTATCAAGGTGGAGATCCATCTGCAGTGGCTCTGCCTTGCTCTCTCTACTGATGGAGAGCACTCTATGAAGGTGATCTATCTCTGCATCCTCACAGCCTGATCCACAAGCTGTCCAAAAATCACCACTTGATCCAGCTCCCAAGTACACAAGTGCCTTTCCCTAGGTCTATAATTTATATTAGAAATGAATAATCATAGAATGGTTTGGGGTGGAAGGGACCTCAAAGATCATCTAGTTACAACCCCCCTGCCATGGGCAGGGACACCTCCCACTAGACCAGGTTGCTCAGTGCCTCATCCAGCCTGGCCTTAAAAACTGATTCAAGAAATGGAAGTGGCTGCCAACAGGCTTGAGATTAGTTAGGGTTCAACCTCACAAAGGAACATAAAGGTAAGAGAAAGCAAAGATCCCACAGTTTGCTGCTTAAAACTACCTCTTAAAGCATCTTTTATCCACCTGTCTCCAAGCTCACAGGAAGTACTTAGAGGATGCTACAGAAGCCAGTTTGAATATGTGTTGCTTGAGTGCCGCACACTCCTACTTCAAAAAAACCAACCCTTTCCCAACAGTTTAATGTCACCAAGTCCTCTCACAGCATTGCCCAGCACTCAAACAGCATACACTCATCCTCCTTTCCCAAACTTCTACTGCCTTCCCAAACTTCTCTGAACTAAAAAATGGCCAATACATGAGTTGGTTTCGGCTGCATCACTTTCCCCTGTGAGCACAGTAGTATAAATAAAAACTAGCTTGCTCAAAGAGCTTTAAAGAGGTGGACGTCCAATTAAATTCCCAGGCCCCCGTGGAAATAGTGCCATTTTTCTCTGGCAGGTGCCACTAGATCAGGAAAGGTCACAGAGAGAGAGACCTGGTGTGACTTTGCATGAGGAACCCCATACAGCCAGTAATAGGGACATAGCAGTGAATGCTTCCTGGCTGAAACTGACTTGGTTTTGCTAAAAAATAAACTCCACTGTTAAATTTATTTGGGTTACAACCAGTTGAGACAAGCAAGGCTTTTTTAAAACATTTTTTGGATAGTTTTGGGTATATGCTGTTCAAAGAGAGCAGCTGTTCAAAGTTGCTCTTTGGACTCTCATATTAAGAATAGAATAGAATAGAATAGAATAGAATAGAATAGAATAGAATAGAATAGAATAGAATAGAATAAGCCTGAAGGCAGCTCCAGTTCTGCACCTCTCCTCGTGGCACACACCCGAAAACCAAGAAAATAAATTTCTGTGGAAATAGAGACCAGGAGACACACATTTTGTGCTGTAACCATGCCAAGAAAAGCTTCACACAACCCAACCAACAAAGCCCCAGGGGCTGTTTCTGCAGCATGGATCTAAACAGAAGGTTAAGTGAGGAAATTAGCTTTAGAAAAATCACCAAGGGGTGTGGAGTTACAGCACAGAGACTGAGGTGGATCCTCCTGCAGCAAACACAGGGAACAAGCAAGATCAGTGCCCAAAACCTTGTCAGAACCACCATTTGCATAGACTGCTTCAGAACAGCAAATTGGATTTCATTTTCCCCTGGCTACCTGCCCATTTTTTTTTTTCCTTTCTTTTCTTTAAATTGATTTATTAACGTCCACTGTTGCTTTGCAGTTTTATCCTTTTAGCAATAATAGATGTAATATATCACAAAAACAAATTTTTAAGAGTACATCATTAGAGTGATGTAGCACTGGTAATAAACCCCTTCACACTCGGCTGAGCTTAAATCAGTTTCTCTTTATTGATTTTTGGTCATAACATAATTTTAAAGTTCAACTCAGTTAATAAAAAAAAGATTTGCTCTGGGTGTTGTGTGTAAAACACTCCTGCCCTAAGTTTTGCAGTCATCTATTCCAAAGGCTCCTACAGATTTATGTGTCCCCTCAGACAGTGGCTCCTCATTCTCCAGCCTTGTCTTATCTCCCCTGCTGACCTCCGTCCATCTGCCCATCTTTATGGCCACCCCACCTGGCACAAATAGATCTCAGAACAGTGACCATACATCCCAACACATGTTGGCATTTCACCTTTCCAGCTTTCCACTAAATCTCTGAATTTTGAGAAACATTTTACAAAAGCCTTTCATCACGTAGGGTGTTTTACACTGACAAAACCACCTGCACCACCATGCTCTTTATTTCCTTCCAGGGAAAAAAAAATGGCAATAAATCACCTGCATGATTGTTTTGGTGTGGTTTGTTTAATATCCAGATTAAGTTAACTACACTGACAAAACCATCTGCATCACCACGCTCTTTATTTCCTTTAGGAAAAAAAAAAACGGCAATAAATCACCTTTTTGATAATGTCTATTTAAAAACCTGGAGAACGTTTGCGTGCTTGTTTTGAGGGGTGGTTTGTTTAATACCCAGAGTAAGTTAACTACACTGACAAAACACTGACAAAACCACCTGCACCACCATGCTCTTTATTTCCTTCCAGGGAAAAAAAAATGGCAATAAATCACCTTTTTGATAATGTCTATTAAAAAACCTGCAGAATGTCTGCATGCTTGTTTTGGGGTGGTTTGTTTAATACCCAGAGTAAGTTACCTACAGCTGAGCTTGGGAATTTACTGCCTAAAACTACCCAAGAAGGAAACATGAGACTTCAACAGGTACGTCATCACTTCTCTCCCACTTTTCCTACCCCCCTGGAAAGGTTTAGGAGTTACGGCAGAGAGTAAAGATGGGGCTTCCCTGTCTTCTCAGTCTCCAAAGGGCAGCATAGATGCTCCCATTCACCCAGCCTATTACCAAGGCCATAGAGAGGCCAACCCAACCCAACACAGTCAAGGTTATCTTAGGCCAAAGCAACACATCTCCAGAGAACACAAACTGCTCAGATTCTTCCATTCTTTTACAAGACTCATCAAATTTTAAAAATGAAACACAAAACCCTACTAGTGTCCAAAGTATTTCACTTTAATTTAATTTTCTTTCATTCAACAGGGCATAGAACAGTCTCCTAATCTCCTATAGACTGGGCTACACAAATCTCCATCCAACAGCTTACCTAATCCAGCCCTTCGCCTCCAGACAGCTTCGTCCCACACTTCAAAGTGCATCCACATGAGATCACTTGGAACTAGCGGTGCATAAGGACACTCTGTGGCTAATTACAAGAAAGGACATATTTTTGCACCTACTATTCCACTAAATTGCAATTCCAGCTCTCAGTCTGGGCTAGTAAAGAGCTTTAGAGCTTTTAGTCTCTCATTCATGGTGTCTCATGAAGTTCTTACCTGTGAGGGTGGTGAGACACTGGAACAGGTTGCCCAGAGAGGTTTTGGATGCCCCCTCCCTGGAGGTGTTTAGGGCCAGGCCAGATGAAGCATTGAGCAATCTGGTCTGGTGAGAAGTGTCCTTGCTCATGGCAGGGGGGTTGGAACTAGATGATCTTTAAGGTCACTTTCAACCCAAACCATTCTTTGATTCTGTGTGGACTTGGCCACATCCATCCCAGACTGAATTAGTCAAATACCTTCATTTTACAGGAAACTTAGGGCAAGAGAGCTCTACAGTGACTGGCACACCATTTACAGCAAGACAGAAAGGGCTGGGGAAATCACACCATAGATCTCACAGGCTTCTAACAATAAGGAAATCCTTGCTTCAGAACATTAGCACCAGCTCTGACTGAAGAGTAATTCAGCCCTGCAGGAAGCACTTATTTCTGCCTTTCATTTGCCTAAAGGGCTGTTTGTGTTTGTTTTCAATTAAAACACACTCAGAGATCCCCACACAGTGATGAGCTGCAGGTAGGATGGAGAGCAGCACTGTGTCTGTGCTGTGACACGCAGGGAATTGCTGTGACAGCAAAATTGCTTGTTATGACTCAGCTGCCTTCACTAGTTAAACAAAGACAAGGAAAAAAGCAAGAGTTTTTAAGTGCAATCACTCTGATTCCTGGTCTGTGCTGCTTCTCTTGTTTTGACACAGATTTCAGTTTCCCCTCTCCCTGGCTTGATCCTCAAAGATTTGCATCAACAGCTTCTTACACGAGTCAAAAATTACTCCCCCACCAGCCACTACGTAATGTGAAAACAAGCAGGTTAAGATTTGGCTTCACTAAAGCAAAACACAATTGGGAGAGTCACAGAATCACAGAATATCAGGGATTGGAAGGGACCTCAAAAGATCGTCCAGTCCAATCCAGAGCAGGAACACCTACACCAGGTCACACAGGAACTCATCCAGATGGGTTTTGAATGTCTGCAGAGAAGGAGACTCCACAAACTCTCTGGGCAGTCTGTTCCAGTATTCTGTTACCCCTACTGTGCAAAAGTTTTTCCTTACATTTCTCTGGAACCCTGTATGTTCCAGTTTGTACCCATTTCCCCGTCCTATCATTGGAGGTCACTGAGAAGAGCCTGGCTCCATCCTCCTGACACTCACCCTTCACATATTTATAAACATGAATAATGTCCCTCCGCATTCTCCTCATCCAGAAGTTAAAGAGACCCGCCCCAAATCACGCAAGAGCCCAAGGGAAATGCTCCAATGCCTTCATCATCTTTGTTGCTCTGTGCGGTACCCTCTCCAGCAGTTCCCTGCCTTTCTTCAATTGAGGGAACCAGAACGACACAATATTCCATCTGTGCACTCACCAGGGCAGAGCAGAGGGGAAGGAGAACCTCTCTCCACCTACTGAATATACTCACCTTTTAATACACCTCAGGAGTCCCCAAAGCCAAGCCCTTCCCAACCCCAGCTTGCCTCCATTAGGATCCAGAAGCTAACGAGGAAATCCATAACCTTTTCACAACGGATGCTGCAAAACATTCTTTCTTCCTACATAATGGTGTATTGATTTTTAATTTCAAAATATGCAAACATGACATTTGCAACAGCGACTCCACACACAAAAGCCATATATTTGGCCGGGAGTGGAGGGGGGGGTGTGCTTTTTGATGTGTATCAGGTTCTGCAAGTGTTTGCCATCAATAAAGCAGGCAGAAGAAAATCCCAACCGTACCCACGGGGGGAGTTGCCTCCCTGTAAAAAAAATAGGCGCAACTATTGATTTCTCCCTGAAAAAAAATTCTCTTGTAAAGAGCTGATGTAAACAGAGGCATGTAATGAACTTGTCAAAGCTCAAGGTGAATTTAAGGCCAGGGTGATGGAGGGATTATGGATGGGGCAATACCTCCACCTTGGCTCTCTGTCTCTCTACATTTCCCTGCCATGAGAGTGAACCAAAAAGCAGTCCCAAACCATCCCCCTACCCCCAGTTCTTGGCCAGATGAATTAGGAATGGGCTGCTCTTGCCCCAACTGGGGAGAATTTCAATATTGCCAAGAAACCACCGAGGAAATACCCAGTAATTCAATTCATTAGATGTATCACGATTTCCTATGAGCAATCATTATTAGTTCAGAGACACAAGGGGAAAGAGGGGAAAGCAGTGATTCCCTCCTGTAACCCTTGTTTCTACTTTACCTTACAGATGGAATTATTTAAATCCCTTTCTGAACCCTCATACAGCTTCAAATGACTGAGTTCCTCCTCCTTTTCTCAGGTTCATCAAGATTATACCTGTGGTGGCACAATCAGCCCTGCCCTATGGACAAAATGACCAAAATCATGTCAAATTGGGATAAACTGGCCTGATTTACACCAGTTGAAACCCTGGTCTTACAAGAATTTTTTCTGCTTCTGCCTTATGTACTGAAAATACCTTCTTGGAATCAGTGTCCTGTAATAAAATACCATCCCAAGAGTGCACACACTGAATATGTCAAGGAGAGCAAAAAAACCCCCACACATCTTGAGTTATGCCATGTTCATAATCATTCTCTTAATTTTTAAGCAAAGGGAAAGGAAAAAAAAACTCATGGAATATTTCTCAGTATGTACCCTATAATTTTACAACATATTTAGAATAGGAAATTAAAGCCGAACTAAACTACCAATTGTGTCAGCAAAAACAGCCTTTCATGGCAAAATGACAATTTTCTGTCTTTGAAGGCTGCCTTTTCCAATTCAGAAAAAAAAACAACAAACCAGGCAGGAATGAAAAGTGGTTTGCCCTTTCATTGTGCAAACCAGCAAAAATACCTTCCTCCCTGCAAGACTTTTTCCAAATTAAATATGTTGGGGTTTTTGGTTTTTTTTTTACTGCAAGTCTCTTGGAGATCAGTCATTTGGTAGCAAAAGATGTAAAAAAGCCCAGTGTTTGACTAGACAAAGGCAAATAAGCAAGCCACTGCAATCTGGAATAGTGACAGATTTACCCAAATATTCAGCAGGTTTATTTTTACCCCCTTCCAAACAAGCTGGCAAGGCCTGATTTTGACCCTATTGTGTCCTCCTCACTCCTGTACAGCTTGGCTCTTTGCAGGTCTGGGTCTCTAAGTCATGTTTAAGGACCTCTCTGAATGCAACAAAGGCATCAGCAAAGCAGGAGCAATTGAAAAGGAGCATCATGTTACCCAAACTGGTAAATCCCAACCTCTCATCTCTGCCCCAGCTCCATGCCAGGACATGGAGTGACAGGACAATGGGCAGTGGTTTGAAAGTAGAGCAGGGTAGAGTTAATTGAGACATGAGGAAGAAGTTCTTCGCCACTAGAGTGGTGAGACATTGGCCCAGGTTGCCCAGAGAGATGGTGGAGACCCCTTAATGCCTGAAGACATTCAAGGTTGGAATTGCTGAGGCTCTGAGCACCCTCATCTAGTGCAGGTTGTCACTAGGTGGCCTTCAAAAGACCCTTCCAATCCAACACATTCTATGGTTGCACTCTTCAAGCAACAGAGGCTTCAAAACAGAACATGTGTACAAGAAGTTGTGGGACAACCCCTGAAGGAGCTGGGGTTGTTCAGCCTGGAGAAGAGAAGGTTCAGGGGGGACCTCAGAGTAGCTTCACAATTCCTGAAGGGGGCTACAGAAAGTGTGGG
>VZTY01029261.1:37267-87290 GCA_013400935.1 Turnix velox
AGGTTGGAACTAGATAATCTTCAAGGTCCCTTCCAACCCAAACCATGCTATGATTCCATTCTATGACATCCTGGTACAGCTCATACACAACAGGCTCCTGTAGGACCTGAGCACCACCACCTCTACCCAAGCCATTAGTCAGTGACAACAAAGAGCAACCTGCTAAAGCCAAGTTTGCAGGTATAAATAAAAAGCAAATTACTTTAAATTGCAAGTTCAGCACGAGAGGTGGCATAAAACCTGGGCAGAGCAGAGACCCAAACGTCAGCCTCTGCCCAGGGAATAATAACAAAAGAGAAAAGGCAAAATCAGCAGTGGGACCTCGCCGGCCTGTCAGTGCCTGCCAGTTAGCTCTGAGGGGGCAATTAAAGTAAGCTGCTGGCCCCTGTGTGCCTCTGAATAAAATGCATTAGAGCAGCAGCAGTTAGGGGCAGGGAGTTCCCCCCATACACTGAGCACCTGCTGGTGACAAGCAAATCCCCCGATTTCTCCCTCCACTGCCACCTGGGAGAGTCTTAAGGTACAAAGTGACACATTCAGGGAAGCTGTGACTCCTTGGGCTTTATCATGGACCAGTGGTTTCACTGCCACACACCAGTAGTATTTCCCTGGCCAGCAGGCAAAGCAGGAAGGGAACAAGCTTTGTACCTGGCTCTTTTGGGGAAACTGTAACTTTGAGAAGAAAGTCACATCAAGGAAAAAAGCTCCCACCCGGAAATTGAAGGTGATCTTTAGCATCATTTCACATTTGCTAAGAAGAGCTCAGTGAAAACAAGGCTGGAAAACTCAGCCTGAGGAGTGGATTCTATAGGGAAAAAGTCACAGTGAAAGCAGGATGCCCACTAAGCATCACCAGTGGGAGAAGAGGACAACCTTCCTGTGCCACCCCAGCAGTTCTCCAGCACTGCTCACTGAAAATCCTAAGGTTCAAGAGCAAGCAGCTGGTGGTGAGTAGGTGAGCATGCAGATAATCCAAGCACACATTTGCAACTCCAGGATAAGCCACATCGAGGGCAGGAAAGCAACCTTAACTTTCCAGAAGTCTCTGGTTTGGCTGTAGTCCATTTTTTCCCCAAAAACTAAGCCCTGTGACTTTTTGCATTGGCACCTTCCCCACACCCAGCAAATCCCTAGCAACTGAGATTCCCCACCTCAGCCTCCACCTTTAAACACCTCCTTCCACTGCACACATGTAAGTACAAACTACAAAGCAAAAAGGCAACTTCTGCCCTATCAAATTAAACTCACTGCATTGTGTCCCAGCCACCTTACCCAACAGCACAGCCCCAGAGAGCAAGTACCCCAGCATCATGCATTTAAAGAAGAAAATTTGCTGCTGACTCGCTTATAACCTAAGTGAAAATTAATGCATATTAATGATAAAATCCATTATTAGGGGGTAAAAATTAATATATAGTAATGGAGCATTTTACTAAGTTTTAAAGGGAGATTATTTCTCCAAATGAAAAGGCAGAAATAATCCTCCCTAAACCTGCTTGGTTTTTAATACATGTTGCCAACAGCTCGATCTGCTCCCTCCATCCCAGACACACCATAAAACCTCGTGACCTGAAACACATTCTCTGTGTGTGTTTGTGCCACTGCACTCACCCAGTAGCAAAATAAAAAGACTGAATCCAAACCAGTTAAATTGGAAATTGGAAAATCATCTGTGGAAAAACTGGTTATGGGGGAAGGGGGGGAAGCCACTGGCCTGCAAGCAGGCTTTGAATGTCTCCACAAAAGGGGAACTCCACAACCTCTCTGGTTATTTGCAGTTGAAAACCCTGAAGATTCAGTTTCAAGAAACCCTGCTGTCTGCAACACAGTCTGATCAGAAATCACGGATATTTTCCAGCTTAGTCAAAAAAAAAAATCCACAAAAGAAACAAATTAACCACCTGTGAAATTCTGGAAACCAGCAGCATGGAAAAACATCACAAATAAACTTTGTAACTTCTGCTCTAAAATAAGTTGCTTTAGTAAGGAAACAATTGACAAAAAATACAGCACAGCCACAGCAACTCAATTTTTTTGGCCGCAAGACTCATCCTTTCATTTTCTCAGTAACTCCAGTATCCGAAAGTATGTTCCACAAAGGACAGGGGCACTTGCCCAACTTCTTCAAAGAGTAATGAGGCCAAAGTGACTCCCAAACTCTGTCCCCATCCCCTAAAGGGACAGAACCTCACCCCTTCCTCTCATTCCTTCAATTAAATAAAACATCACTTGAGGATAATAAAACCTCACAGCCTCAGTGCCTGGTTACTGAGTAGAAGAACATAATATTCAGCCTTAAATAGCCAGGCTCTGTTTGTGAAAAGCATTGCAAGCAGTAAAACCAGAAAGTTAAGTTCAAGATTTGAAAGCAGGGATTCTTGGCAATTATTTGTGGTAATTGTGTCTCAAGCTGGTACAATTTCATAAACAAGGAGATCTCATGCAGAGCTAGGAATAACACTTTTCTGTTTTTCTTTAATACCTCTCGTGCAAACAGAGTGGAGAATTACAAACAACCTCCGAGGGCTAAACTCAGCAAAGATAATGCAGAGATGTGGGAATGGTAAAATACCTGTGATTAAAGTGAATACATGCCTTTGAGAGAGACACAAAAGGCTCCACTAACAAAGCTGAAGAGCACGAGAGCTTTGTTTGCTGGGCTTTGGTAAGACTCAGAAAGTGATATCATTACATCAAGTTTTGAAAAATACATAAAATAAATTAGCAGCCAGAAGGTTTGTACAGCATGGAGAAGAAAAGGCTGCAGGGAGAACTTGCAGCGTCCTCCATGTACTCAAAGAGGCTACAGGAAAGCTGGGGAGGGGCTGTTTGCTAGGGCATGGAGCTATATAGGATGAGGGGCAGTGGTTTGAAACTAGAGCAGGGCAGAGTTAGATGGGACTTGAGGAAGAAGTTCTTCCCCATGAGGGTGGGGAGACACTGGAAGAGGTTGCCCAGAGAGGGGGTGGAAACTCCATCCACGCATAGAGGCATCCAAAGCCAGGCTTGCTGAGGCTCTGAGCAACCTCATCTAGTGCAGGATGTCCCTGTCACTGCAGGGGCTAGCCCCTTCCAACTCAACACAGTCTATGATCCTGTGAAACACAGCCCACTTTGCATGGATCCCAGCCCTTCCAACTCCACACAGCCTATGATTCTGTAAAATACATGGATCCTGACAAGCTTTCCTGCTCTGCTCCAACACTTATTTTCCACTCAGCCACTTGAGAAAACACAAGGAGGAGGCAACTGCACACATAGCCCTTTAGCTGCTTCCCAGGGCCCCAAAGGAGCAGGTATTTTTCCACGCATCCTTAAAGTGATGCTAATTACATTACACACAGTGGCAAATATACACCAGGGACCCACTGTATATCTTTTAATTAAGCTTTACTGGTGCTTCTATTGTGTCTCACCCTCGTTCTAAGCCAAGACTGAGGGAACAGAGCACTCTCACAGCCATGAGCCCATGCAGTAACCTCCTCCAACCTGACTTGCTGTTATTTAGTGTTGATTGTACAACCCTATAACCAAAATAACAGCCACGACATCTTTAAAAAGCACCCTTGGAGTGGCTGGCTGTAACACCACAGTGCTGAAGAGGGACAGTCTCTCATCCCATGCCCCTCATCACAGGGACAGCTCCATTCTAACAAAATATCTTCAGGCTCCCAGTCAACACCCTCTCTCCCCTCTTCTTCTTCAGCTGATGATGCCTTTAAATCACAAGCACATTTACTTATTGGCATTAAGGTGTGAGCACAATTTAAACATTGTTCAACACAGTGAATAGCAAAATACTATAAATCCCATAGCGAATGTATGTGGTTGTGTATAAATTACACATGATCATTAATCACCTCAGTCAGGTCCAAGAGATTCAAGTGATTTTTATTTTTTTCTGTAATAAATCACATCTCTCCTAAGGCAGCCTACCTTCAGAGAATGGTCTGTGTGGGTGCAGGAGTATATTTGCATTGGACAATTTAACTGAGGGCAACAGCCTACTTAAAGTAATTGTTTCTCTTAGCAGAGAGACTGTGGAACTGATTTTAGAATCATAGAGTCATAGAATAGTTTTGATTGGAAGGGACCTTCAAGATCATCTAGTTCCAACGCCCCTGCCATGGGCAGGAGCACCTCCCACCAGATCAGGTTGCTCAATGCCTCATCCAGTCTGGCCTTAAACACCTCCAGGTATTGAGGGGGCATCCACAACCTTTCTGGCCACCTCTTCCAGTGTCTCACTGGAAGAACTTTCTTCTTATCTCCAGCCTGAATCTCCCCTCTTCCAATTTGCATCCATTACTCCTAGTCCTGCCATCACACATCCTATTAAAAAGTTCTGCCCAAATTCATATCAGAAGCCAATTCACATTTTTTTACATTTCATAAGAAAACACTAATTTATCTTCCTACGGATACTAAGGCATTCAAGCTCCCAGGTGATGTGGTTGGGGTCTCTCCTGCTCTGCAGGACAAACCCTGAGGTGGCCCATCCAGCAGCTCTATGGGGTCACAGTGATGGCAGGACAGGAGATGTGACACCATGAGGTGGGGCTCTGCTCTCTTCCTCCCTCACCACGTGCAGGAGGGGCCTGGGGGCAGCAGAGGCTCAGATTGGAGCTGGACTGGGAGCCGAGAGGAGGTGGCAGCCCCTCCCCACTCTCCACTCTTCACATTGAGAGCAGGGCAAACAGTAAGGATTCAGATGGCACCTCCAGCACAGACCAGTGTCACTTCTCATCTCCCACCAGCAGAAGCACCTCCTATCCCCTGGCTGGCCAACCTGTTCTCCCTCTGCCCAACAGGCACCACTGCCAACATCTGCTCTCCCTCTTTTCCCCAACCACCACTGCCACACCCTGGCTGGGCAACCTGCCCTCTCTGCCCCACAGCCATCACTGCCACCCCCTGGCTGGCCAGCCTGCCCTCCCTCTGCCTCACAACCACCACTGCCACCTCCTGCCCTCCTTCTGCCCCACAGCCACCACTGCCACTTGTCCAGCACTCTCTCCTCCTCCGCTGCTGGCTGTGAGTGACAAGGAAAGAGGGGGAAAAAGCAAACCCAACCTCCAAACCCTAAACTACAACAGAGCTTCAGCTGCAGTGTGGGTAATTAAGAAATTTGGGAGATTGCAACTTCGCAGGAGGCAGTGGACTCAATTAAAATGAAAGCATTTCATTTGAAGAAGATGGTGCGACCCTCTTCCTGCCAGGCTGTGGGGTCCATGGAAACCCCAGGGCTGGCAGCTGGGTGAGCTTTCAGAGTATTAGGATAAATGTTTTCATTGGCAAATGAGACGGGAATTCCTCATCCCTGCACAACTCTTCATTGCTCCTCCAGCAGGGACAAGGCAGCCCCAGTCTGTGGGGCAACTACCCCACACTCAGACGCCAGTGATGCCAGGAGGGTAGGGCAGACCCTGCTCTGCCTCCTGGGGGAAAAACAAGACTCCATTTGTGCTTCTCTCCCACTGAACCCACACAAGCCCATCAACCTGCCAGCACTGGGATGGCCACTGCCTGCACACAAGTATGGCAGAAAGCGAGGCAGGTGTCACACCATGGGAAGACCAAAGGGAAAGCTCAGGATCAAGTTGGTCTATCATCTCCCCCCTCTTGCTTTGCAGGTTGTCACAAACCCAAACTCCCATAGGGTACATCTGGTCAGTGCCACACATTGTCCCAGAGCTGTGTGGGCTGGGTAGCAGCAGAAGATGTGGGGAGAAAAGCTGCAGACTTTGGCAGATTTAGACATGGACAGGGAAGATGTCCACCTCTTCAGGGTCTGTTTGCCCTCTTCAGCTTTCTGCTCAGTTGGGATGGCTGGAACGGAAGCCCATATGAACCAAAGGTTTCCTCAGGCTACTCCAATTTATCATAGTCAGGCTGCTGGGCAAACTGGACACCAGCACCTCCCATGCAAGCTGTCAGGGAGTTCCTCAGTCAGCTCCTCAGCACCAGCAAAATGGCACCAAACAGGAAAGAATCAGAGAAGCATGGTTGAAAATGCTGGAGCATCTTCCTCCTGAGGACAGGCTAAAGGAGTTGGGGTTGTTCAGCTTGGAAAAGAGAAGGCTCAGGGGGGACCTCAGAGGATCTTCACAATTCCTGAAGGGGACTACAGAAAGGCTGGGGTAGGACTTCTGAATAGGATATGTGATGGAAGGACTATGAATAACGGATGCAAATTGGAAGAGGGGAGATTCAGACTTGAGAGAAGAAAGAAGTTCTTTATGGTGACGGTGGTGAGACACTGGAAGAGGTTGTGGATGCCCTCTCAATCCCTGGAGGTGTTTAAGGCCAGGCTGGATGAGGCATTGAGCAACCTGGTCTGGAGGTGTCCCTGTCCATCTAGTTGGAACTAGATGATCTTGAAGGTCCCTTCCAACCTAAACCATTCTATGATCCTAAAATGGATTTTTTCCCTCCAATGCCACAACTGCAACAGCCCCACTGACACCACAGTGTGGAGCCTCTCCATCTCAGCTAGACTCATAGAATCATTCAGGTTGGAAGGGACCATAGAGATCACCGAGTTCCAATCCCCCTGCCACAGGCAGGGACACCTCCCACTAGATCAGGCTGCCCAGTGCCTTATCCAGCTTGGCCTTAAACACCTCCAGAGAGGGGGCATCCACAACCTCTCTGGGCAACCTGCTCCAGTGTTCCACCACCCTAAATGTAAAGAATTTCTTATATCTAGCCTAAATCTACCCCCTTCCAATTTGCATCCATTATACCTAGTCCTCCCATCTGATATCTTATTAAAAAGTCCTACCCCAGCCTTTCTGTAGCCCCCTTCAGGTATTGATAAGTTACCATGAGGTCCCCCTGAGCCTTCTCTTTTCCAGGCTAAACAACCCCTTCAGCCTGTCTTCATAAGGCAGTTGCTCCAGCCCTCTCATCATCTTGCTGGCCTCCTCTGGACCTGCTCCAACAGCTAAATGTCCTTCTTATGTTGAGGACTCCAGAACTGGACACAGTACTCCAGGTAACTAACAGGTAACTGAAAGGTATAAACAAAAGCATCCACCTCCTTTTTGATGCAAAGCTACAGGACCAGGCATGAAAAAAACCTCCCCTGAGCTCTTTCCAGCAGGTGCTATGGTGCCCTTCCTACAGCAGCTCACCTCACCAGGACCCAGCCAGCTTTTAACCCACAACACAAGGTGCTGCTGAAAAACAAAGCCTTCCAATTAACTTTTTATGACTTCTTGCAAAGCATGTGGGTAATTCTGCAGCCTTCCCTCTTCATCCTACTGACAGAATTATGTTCATCTGCCTGAGCTGCCACGCTGGCTGTGCCTGTCACAAGACCTCATTTGCTGGACGCCACGGCCCATTACCCCTCCTTAATGGCAAGCCAAGGTCTCTGTGTTTGTGAGCACTGCAGCAATCCCTGCTCTCCTGAAAGGATTAAGAGTGATCCCAGACCCACAGCTGCCCCACAGCTGCTTCCAAGCACAAGGACATACTGTCCTCCATCACAGAATGGTTTGGATGGGAAAGGACCTTAAATATAATCTAGTTCCAACCCCCCTGCCATGGGCAGGGATACCTCCCACTAGACCAGGTTGCTCAGTGCTGGCCATCACTCCCCTAGAATCACAGAATGCTTTGGGTTGGAAGTCACCTCAAAGATCTGCTCAATCTTCTGCATGGACACATCTACTCACACAGATTTGGCACAACTACCTTTAAAGGGGCTGCTATGCTCTTATGGTGGGTTTTTAGTTCTTTACAAAAGATTAAGACTCAAGTTTTAAAATCATATTAATGGGGGTGTGCAGAATGGCTGTTCCAGGAGGTGTGAGCATCCTCAAATAACAGACATAGGAGAAGCACCACTGCTAAAACCCCAAGCATCAGCTGACAAAGAGAATTAGAAGACTGACGTGGGCTCCAGCGAGCTCTGGGCTTCCAACACCCTCTGTCCATCCTCACGGGATCTCTCTATCTGCCTGTCAGAATAAATATCCAGATGATTCCTTCAAGTGTCTGTCTCCCACGTCTGTATAATCAAGCCCAGGCTTCCCCACTGCCAGTTGGGGAGTAGCTGCTGCACCGTGTAAACCTTTGAAATGGAGATTTTCTTGGGAAGGTGAGGGGTTGGTTTGGGTATTTTTTTTCTTCCTCCCCCCACCCCCTTTCTACGAATCCAAATGCTGTTGGAATGCCATGTCATAAAAATCAGTGATAAAAAATTCATGTCCAGCCCTGCAGGCGAGAAGAATGAGTGGCTGCTTATTGTATTTACTAAGGTGCTGTCTGGGAGCCCAGAGCCCAAAGCCTGATTTCACAGCAGCCCACTCATTAAACATCTACATCAACATGGTACATAACAGCACAAACAGCAGCTCTGGATGGGCCTGGAGACATCACAGCACAAAGAAAACAAAAGCCCCATGTGTTTCCTTAATTTTTCTTTAAAAAAAAAATCTCCAGCAGCACCAAGCATCCCTCTCTGCTGTCTTCTTCCTTGCCCTGCCAGGTTCTGCTGGCTCTGCTCAAAGACCAACAGCCCAAATTCAGTCCTGGAGGTGACAGTGGGAGCCAGCTACATGATTCTGACCTCTTTCATCAATCCACAACCCCATTTATTACTCAGAAAAATTTCATTTCTCTCACAGAAGAAACCACAACCTGCTATTGAGTGTGAAGCTACTCTGTAGGATGAACACTGCCACTTTCCCCAGTATCTTCTCCTTCCTAGTGAGTTTACCCAAAGAAGGTTAGAGCCAATACCAGAGACACAGAATCATAGCATAGAATAGTTTGGGTTGGAAGGGACCTTAAAGATAATCTAGTTGCTCCAAATCAGGATCTGATCAGCAGAGATTATCACCCTGAACGTGTTTAGGAGGAGGCATCTAGTAGCTACACTTATGACTAGGAAATTCTTTCAGAATATAGAGTATCATCGCACTCCCTCAAAACCCAACAGCCTCAGTTTGAAAATATACCATTTAAGGCACAAAGGGGATGAGATCCTTGACAATCATGTTCACACTTCTGTGCTCTTCATGTATAATTATTTTTTTCATCCTCCTCATTGATACCTGGAAGACAATGAAAAGATCATGGAAAACCAGCTTGGCCCAACTGGGGAAGAACGAAGCTTCTTACACACAAGGGTCTCCACACAAAGTCCTTCCTCAAAGAGCTTTAGGTTTAACAAGGGGTCTAAGGATCTGTAGGACCTTTCTACAAAGGGATCATTAGTCCCTTGAAGAGAAATGTGCTGCATGAAGCACGTCAGCAGTGAGAGCCACAGCGGAGGCCGGCAGGGACAATGCAGCACAAGTCTCCTGCCATAAAAATAAATAGATCCATGAGCACTTCAAAGAGCACCATAAAAGCAGAACAATCCAGGTTTCCTAGAAACCTGTCCCCAACCCCCAGGGCTGGCAGCAGCAGTCACACACAGCACAGGAACCCGCATCTGAGGGAGGCACCTCCCAGGGACCAAATCCCCACCTTATCCTGTAGAGTGGCTGGCAACCTTCACTAGGGCTTTGGCAGCCTTCCTCACATAACTTCTGCCCCAGCTTTGGGAAAAGAAAGGAGAGCATGGACCAGGATTTGGAAACTTGGCTTTCTAGAATGTTATGAATGTTAAAAAAAGAACCAAAAGACAAAGGTCACAATGCTATAAACTGAACTATTGAGACCATAAGGAGGATATGGGCATGAAGACTATCAAAGGACTGGAGCAACTCCATTCTGAAGACAGGCTGAAGGAGTTGGGGTTGTTCATCCTGGAGACATCACAGAGGTGGACCTCAGTACCTGAAAGGGTCTACAGAAAGGCTGGGGTAGAACTTTTTATGTGATGGAAGGACTATAAGAGGGGAGATTTACGCTGAAGATAAGAAAAAGGTTCCTGTGAGGATGATGAGACCCTGGTAGAGGTTGCTCAGAGAGGTTGTGGATCCTCAATCCCTGGAGGTGTTTAAGGCCAGGCTGGATGAGGCACTGAGCAACCTGGTGTAGTGGCAGGGGGGCTGGAGCTAGATGATTTTGAAGGTCCCTTCCAACCCAAACCATTCTATGAGATTCCACCTGAGTTCCTCTCTCAGGTACCACTCACAGCACAGCTGAACTTTGCTAAATAACACACTGACCATTTCCACACACTTCCCAAACTTTGGGCTGGTCTGGACATCTGGCATTGCCTGACAGAGCAGAAGAAGGACCAGACAAACCTCCTCCTTCATAGCAAGGCCATCAGCCACTTGCTGGAGACTAAAATGAAAGGGCTCCGTGTACTGCCAGAGGTAAAAACCCAATTTATCTGCTGAAGCCTTCCACCTCCAGATCCTCCTCCTTCCCTAATGGTATTTGTTCCCACATTTGTGCCTGTCTGAGGTGGTGTGAAACAGAACTCATTATCAAGATAAACGACCTGAAGCACAAGCCCACACAAGTGACAACAGCTAAGGCTGCACAGCCCCCCTGCACATCCACAGACTTCACAGCACAAATCCAGTTTCATCATCCACACCAGGGGAACTTGGTGGCAAAACCCCAAGTCATTTCATCTCTGGTGCAGGAAAAAAGAGTGGCAAGGGATGTTGCAATCTGACAAGAAGCAGCAACGAGACATTTACAACAATTCCCTTCCCCATCCCCTCAGCAGGGTAGATAAAAGCAGAGAAGAACCCCTGGTGAGGGTCAGTGAAGGTGGCATTTGGGCACCCTAGATCATCTCATTAAGCCTGTCCCTCTTGGGCAGCTGCCAGAAATCCAGTGCTGCCTGGCTTTTCAATGTCTCTCTTCTTAAAATAAATAAAAAAAATTAAAAAAACCAAAGCCTGCTCATATTTTTGAGACAGTAGAGATCCTATTGATCCAACAACCCCAGGATTTCTGCAGCCACTGCTGAGCTTTACTTTTCTTTGCCCCTAAAAACAAAATAATAAATAAATAAATGCCACTGTCAGGGAAGAAGCTGAGCTCTTCCAGCTCTGGGGCCAGGGAAACATCAAGCACAACAGCCTTTTTCAAAGTATATGCAATTATTTTCCTCCCATTTTCTTGTCCCTGCAATAGGATTTCAAATCTGGAGCAAATTCTCTCTGCCCAGCTTCCATTTCACAACCCCCCTAGCTGCCTTTCTGGAGCAGGTCAGAGCCTCCTGCCATGCAGGTGTTGGAAGAGGGAGGTTTTCTTGGGTACAGGGAGGGCTGGGGGTGCCTTCAGGCAGTTCCTATTTCCCCAGCCCTGTCCCCACATCCCCCAGACACGGCAGGAATAAAATAAGCTCAAATCACCATTTTATCTTACAAGCCAATGGAGCTCTAAATTGCCTTTAAATCTGAGGTCTAGCTGCCACCCTCACCACAGCAAACAGCCTGCCTGCAGTCAGACTGCATTCACCTCCATTTCTTCCAGCAGCTGCCCAGCAGTGACTGGGCTGTGGAAAGGGGAGGCTCTCGAAAGAGCCCTCACCCAACAGCAGATCAATAAACACAACAACTACACCCAAAAGGCAAGTCAAAAGTAGGTGGGACTTGTGTGCACTTGAACATTCCAGCAAAGCACATCTTGAGGTGAACAATAACCAGTGACCATGTCACCTCCTAAATCTCACACCCAAACACAAAACAGGACACACAGACTTCACTCTGAGGAAATCACCCCTCACTTGCATCCTCCAAGAGGGAAACTGGTGGGCACTGGGGACTGTTACATCCCTCTGTCCAACTGTAGCACCCAAAGGAGAGACCCTGGAGACAGGTCAGCCCAGCTCAGCCCATTCCTATATGAACACTAGCTTGGAGTGAGCAATTCAAAACCCTGATACACAAATACCAGTCTAACTGGATGCCACTGGGTGCAGCAAATGCAGGAGGTAAATAAATATGTGCTTACATGCAGCTTGGGCTCATGTAAGTGAGAAGAAAGACATCTGGGCTAAACACCTTCAGAAGGATCCAGGGCTCTGTGTGCACACAGGGCTGGCTGGATTCAACACAGGAAAAGAAAAATCTGTGGAAGGTGGTCCCTAAACCATGAAAAAAACCAGTTCTAGACACAACCCAGCCCATGTGTTGTTTTCCTTCTGTCTGTGCACAAGGTGGTGCACAAGGTGGTGACCCTGACACTAACCCTTGCTCAGGTTCTGAAGGAACTGGGTAAAGACAAAGCTTTTGGTTGGCTGCTTGTTCTAGGCTCTGGTTATCACTGCTGGAAGTCCAGCCTTTTCCCTGCCAGGTCTAATAATTAAATTAATTTTACACATTTGATGAAGGTTCGTCACCCTACACCCCCACCCCCCCAAAGAGATGAAATCCTCTTTGCAGCTCCTGTTGTTCACACGTCTGATGTGTGCAGTCCTCCCCATCAGCTCAGCCCAGCACCTGAAATCTCCCAGTCAGAAAACCCAGAATAAATCCATTATTTATGAGGTGGAAAATTCACATTTCAGACCTGTGGTTTTCCTGGAGCCTGGTTTTTTTGCTTGTTTATACCCACAGCTTCAGTTTACATTTTGCTGCTCATCATTTGTGGGTTTGTTGCAAATTTAAATTAAAAAAAGGTGGTGGAAAAAAAAAACAAATGCTCACTCCCCTTGCATCACAAGTGATTAAAACACTGGTTGTAGCTCCAGTATTATTCTTCTGAAAGAAAAGATCCCTGACACGTGCTCTGTTATTTTGCTTTACTCACTGTAAAGTGAGCTGTCATGGCAAAGTGCCAGCAAGAGAACCCCACAAAACCCAGCCCCCCAGGTAACAGGATCAAGCCTTCAGAAACACTCAGGAGATGCCTCCAGTCTGGGCTCAATGAAGGATTAGGAAGGATTATTTCAAAGCATTTGATAGAAGAAGAGTGAGAGCACATGTGCACAAACAGCTCCTGGAAATAAATGGAGAAGCACTACCCTTATAACAACATTCGTCATTAAAGATTCTGTGTGCACAGGTTAGGTGTCAGCAGCACCACACAATGGTTTGGGCTGGAAGGGATCTCAAAAATCATTCAGTGCTACCTCCCTGGGGAGGGACACCTCCCACCAGTCCCATACAGCCTGGCCTTGAACCCCTCTCAAGAGAAATGAATCATGCAGTTAAGGAGCATCTCACATTGCAAGGCACTGAAATAATTTTATTTCATTAATTTTGCTGATAATTAGCCACTTCACTAAGAAGCAGAAGTGACAGAAAATGAGTTATGAGGAACACAGACAAATCAGAGCTATGGGATATTCTGATGTGCCCCTCATTCTCCCAGAAATCCTACAACACATTGGTGCTTCATATCTCATGTTAAAACACTTCAGCGTCATCTTGCTTCCACTCCCTCCCAATAGTAAAAACATCCACTGAAAAATCAGCTCACTCAGTAGATAATTTCCTTTAACCACCAGGATGGGGTCTATAAATCACAGCATCACAACAAAGAGATCAATAGGTCCATGGGAGCAGGAGGGGCTTCTCCCAACAGATTATCAATATCCAGACAAATTGGCATCATTTGCTTCAGTGGGGCTGGCTCCACAGCCAAGGAGCTGAGTGTGACCCATTGATTTTGAAGCTCCTGGCCAAATACAAGAGGTCATGTTGGCATATGGAGACATCTCTTCCTACACAGCCCAATGCCTTCTGAAGCAACAGCCCCAAGAAGTATATATTGGCACAATTAAACCAACAAGGAGCTTTTGTGAGAGCTGTTACCATGACTTGCTGTGGAACACTTGCAGAGGGCTAAATGTCAAAGCCATCTCTGCTGGGAAATTAATATTCAAAGGGGTATTAGAGCACACAAAGAGCACACACACAGCAGCTTCCCCACACACACACACTCAGCAGCAACACCAATGACGAGGCAGGATGAGAAAAACATGCCCAAAAACAAAGCAGAGAGTGCACACATCACCTGAGATATTTTGACACCACCGTGGTGATAAACATTTGTCACCATGCTTTTGAGAAACTCCTAGTGGGAGGTGTCCCTACCCATGACAGGGGGGGTGGAATTAGATGATCTTTAAGGTCCCACCCAAACCACTCTATGATTCCTGTCCCTCTCCTTTCCTCCCTGCTCATGGGCAAGCTGGAACTCACCACTAGATGTTTCATTTCCAGGCACGTATCCTTCCCATCACCCATCTTCATCTCCCCACACAGCAAATGCCAGCTGAAGCAGAGCTGGGCCAGCCCTGCCAAGTCAAACTGCAGGCATAGATTCATTTAGTGGCATGGAAACACCTCTGAAATTCTCATTTATTGCATTCTGCTGCCAATTACCTTAACTCCAACACAAATGCCAAAGTGAGATTAAAAAAAAGAAAAAAAAAAAAAAAAAGAAGTTGCCTGATGAAGGGAGTGAACAAACAACAAGGAAGGCTCTCTCTCTGCCCCAACGTTTCAAACAAAAGTCTGTTTAAATGAACTCCCACCCTTTTCAACATCCTCAGGCAGATGCAAACTCTCGAAAACAAGAGGCAATTATTGAGCCTGGATAAATCAGCAAGAACCCAATCCACTCATCGCCTGTTTGTGGTAACTCCAGTCCCAAACCAGAATTTTTCTGCAGCATTTCATTCTGGTTTTACTAAAATGTCTTCCCAAGCAGATATTCCCCTGACACATCTTCCATACCACAAGCATAACCTTAAACATTCAGTGCTGAGCTTGACTTGTGAGGCACTAGCACAAAAAGCACGAGGTAGGGATGTCACCAAGGGCAGCACCACCAGAGTGCCTCCTAAAACAGGAGAGGAAGGAAATTGCAAGGAGCTGAGTCTCCTGCTGGCCATTCTTCCATTTCAGTGCATTCTGCACACAGTTTCACTTCCACCATCATTTCAGCCTGTCCAGCACTCTTGGTGATGGACTTGCCCCCTCCCTGGAGGTGTTTGGAGGCCAGGTTGGATAAGGCAATGAGCAACAATCTAGTGGGAGGTGTCCCTGCCCATGGCAGGAGACTGGAACTAGATGATCTTTAAGGTCCCTTCCAACCCAAACCATTCTAATGTGTGGCAAGGATCAAAGCAGGCTCTCAAACCAGACCAAATACATCTTATGTATAGGTAAATAAAGCCTCCCATGTGACAGCCACATAAGATGCCTCACAAAGTCAGGAGCTGCTCAACAGAAAACCTCTTCATTAACCTCTCCTGCTGACCAATTGCTGTCTTTGCCAATTAAGTAAAACCAGAGCTCCTTCATCTTTCAATATAACAACCACTGTGAGCCACAGGGGCTCAAGGAGTTTCTAACTTCTGTTGCCTTCACATCCTCTCTCCCACTAACCACTAAAGCAGCATTAACTAAGTAGGACAGTGAGCTGTTGTGCTGACCAGACCCTGAAGACCTTACCAAGCACTTTGCTGCCAAAGTAATACTCAAATTTTAAGTCCAACACCTCCTAAGATAAACAGGCACTTCCAAAATGGCCCCATGGTTCCAAAAGCCTGGGAGCAGGTGGCCTTGCCACTTCCATCCTCCCCATCCTTCTCTCTGAAACTCTTAAGCTTGGCTCACCTTCTGCTCCCAGAGACAGAAAAGGCACCCAAAGAAAAGGGGCACCCACAAAAAAAAGAGCACCCATAAAAAAAAGGGCACTGTATTTCACAGAGTGGCCCAAGCAGGATGGAGTCCAACCATCAGCCCAACTCCAACAAAAGCCACCCCTAAACCCTACCCCTAAGTTCTGTGTCTGCCCTCCAGGGATTAATTTCGGTGGTTTTTAATAGGGTTTTTGCAACAGTGCTACTGACACAAACAAGTGGCATCTCTCCCCAGCCAGCAGGGAAACAGGACAAACCTGGAACCCAGGCTGTGTAGGAGCATGTTAGTTTCACCTGAATAAATCAGTTTTAAATACATCTTTTCCTGCTAAGACAAGCTGATATCCCAAGACTGGATTTATCTCAGCCCTGCTTATCTCTCAGACATTTCAGAGAAGTCACAGATGCGTTTCCTCCCGTGGTGACAGGAGCCATTTTCATTGTAACACAAGGCACAGAACATCTCTAGACGCCACTGTGTCCTTCAGAAATGGTGTAGCCCAGCACCACAAGCTCCTGGGTGCCCCAAGTCAGCAGCTCTGTGCCCAGCACTGGGGAAAACTCAAAAATTCTTGTTCCCTCTTCATCAGGCTCCTTGTCTTTGCTCAGTGGGGCTGCAGGAGAATGTGCTATCCAGAGCATGACTGCTGTGCTTGCTCATGTAATGCCCTTCTTCATCAACATTACTTATTCTTTTCTCTTTAAGACATTCTTACAAGTATTAGGAGGGAGAGGGAGCACAGTCCTCTGAGTTAACCCTGGTGGCAGAAGCTGGGAGTCCGACTGTTCCAACATAAGCCATGTTCAAAACATTTGGGGGAATTTTAGAATCACAGAATGGTTTGGGTTGGAAAGGACCTTAAAGATCATCTAGTTCCAACCCCACTGCCATGGGCAGGGACACCTCCCACTACACTAGGTTGCTCAATGCCTCACCCAGCCTGGCCTTAAACACCTCCAAGGAGGGGGCAGTTATCACTAGATAGAAATTAAAGCTGACGTATCAATTAAGTCCTGGCTGATTACCTTGAAATTCCCCTCCCTGGAAAGCCAACAAAGGGTGCTCAAGCAAGAAACAAAAGTCTCTTTCAGTACAGCCGTGAGGTACAAAATAAATAAAAATCAAGGTCAGCCTTTCCCAGGCTGGTGAGCTGAGCCTGCAGAGAGAAGGACACTGATGTCCAAAAGCATTCCTCAGAATCTTCTCCATGTAGCACGGACATTCCCTGCCTCAAAAGGAGCTTTAGTGGCACATGGCCGTGGGACTCCGCTTCCCAGAGCCCAGAGAAGAAACATCCAAGGTTGGTTTGAGCCTCAGGGAACTCACGGGAGCCTCCTGTCAACAGATTCCCCAAACACTGAGTGTGCTGCAGAGAATTTTTAACTTCCAAGGGCAAAATAAAACAGAACAAGGAAAAAAAAGAAAAAACCCTCCCTGAGCTTGCAGTCCTTTGTGTGGCAAGCCCTGTGACACATGCGAAGGCATGTGCATTTATACCATTAAAAGGGAGCACCTGACAGCTGTGCCCTGCTCAGCCTCCCTGACAGCCCTGCCAGCAAACCCTGCTCCCTCAGGAGCCACAGCCTGGGAGAGCTGCACCAACCTCTTCTCAGCCCTCCCTTCCGCCTTCTACCTTGTCCTGGGCAGTCCTCTTCTCCTGCTCAATTTTTTTTTTTTGCTTTGTTTTCACTATTTATTTAATTTAATTTCTTAGAAAAGCTAGGTCATAAGCCATCTGATGACTTTGTAAATGCAAAAGGGGCCAATGTTGTGGAACAGACAATCTAATGACATAGTGTTTAGTGTTCCCTAAAGCGGGAGACAGATGAGGAGAGAGGGTGAACCAGCAACCTTAGCATAATTAAGACAAGCCCGAGTGCTTGCTGGGCTGCCATTGCATTAATCTCACATGGCTGGCACCTGGCTCAAATTTATGAGATATGTAAAAAGGGCCTCTTGGACTGACCTTGATAAGACAGAGTTATTTATCACGTGAGGGAGCAGGCGAGGATGCTCAGAAGGAGGAGAGAGGAGCCAGGAGGGAGATGCAGGAGCCAGGGACCAAAATCTGCTTACACCTTAAGTTTTAAGCAAGAGCAGGGAGATGCAGGAGCCACATCTGGCAACTCTAATCCATCAGGACAATTGTATATTGCTAGAAGAGCACGAGGGAAGATAAAGGAGAGAGGCACGATATGGCCTTGGCAAGTCAAAACCCAACACCATGAGATTTGTCAAACCTGTAGATTTTTTTTTTACATCCGAAAATGGACTCTCACTTTTCAAAATCCTCCCAACTGTGAAATAAAGCAGAGTTTGTACATAAAAGAGTGACCTCGCACTGGGAAAGTGTCTGTACTAAAATTATATAGGCACCAGAACGGCACTAAATTTACACAAAGTATCATTTCTTGTTGCTTTTCATGATGAAACTTAACAAAAAAAAAAAGAACCTGAAGAGGAGAAAGTTTAGGACAAATATTTACTTCTTGCAGAAACAAACCATATAAAAGCTTAAAGCAGTGTGATAAAACAACTTGAGAATCCCCCAGGAGCCTGCCACAGTCAATGCACAGACTGACTCTCTTTATGGAGAGCTGGGACCAGCATCCCAAAGCACCTCCTTGCAGGCTGGAAATAAGAAAGAAATTCTTTCCTGTGAGGGTGGTGAGACGCTGGAAGAGGCTGCCCACAGAGGTTGTGGATGCCCCCTCAATCCCTGGAGGTGTTTAAGGCCACATGGGTGGTTGCACTAAGCAACCTGGTCTGGTGGGAGGTGCTTCTGCCTATGGCAGGGAGTTGGAACTAGATGATCTTTAAGGTCCTTTCCAGCCCAAACTATTCTATGATTCTATGATCTCTTGAGGTCCCTTCCAATCCCTGGCATTCTGTGATTCTGTGAAATAAACAATTATCTGGGAATGTTTACTTGCAAATGACAACCCTGGGGAAATGCCCTCAGTCTCCGCTCTCAGAAGGGCTCTGCCCAGCTAGGATTTGCTACTCCTGGAAATAGATGATCTTTAAGGTCCCCTCCAACCCAAATCATTCTATGATTCTAAAAAACAACCCATCTTTCCATTTCACGGGATGAGCAGAACTAGTGGTTACTGGGGCCCTAGAGGAAGATCTACTGGAGTTCAGATGACCCACACCTGTAGCCTGGGAGCCACCTTGCCTGTCCGACAGGGCTCAATGCACTGCACTCCATCACAGAATGACCCGGGTTGGAAGGGACCTCAAGGATCATGTAGTTCCAACCCCCCTGCCTAGCAGGGCCACCAAACAAACACATTTACTAGATCAGGTTGCCCAGGGCCCCGTCCAACCTGGCCTTGAACACCTCTAAGGACGGGGCATCCACAACCTCCCTCGGCAGCCTGTTCCAGGACCTAACCACTCTCCTAGTAAAGAACTTCCCCCTAACATCCAACCTAAATCTTCCCTCCTTCCCTCCCTAGTCCTGCTATTGTCAGCCCTTTCAAAGAGTTTACTCCCTTCCTGGGTGTAGGTTCCCTTCGGGTATTGAAAGGCTGCAATGAGGTCCATCCTCCTGGCACAAACCCAGACTTACATGAAATAACACTCCTTGGGGAAAAAAATCGCTCTATCTGCCAGATCCAGCATCTCTGAACAAACAGGGCTCGGTGGAGTTGTTGCTGCCAAATGTTTCACGCGATGGGAGAACCTACTCCCACCCCATCTCACCTTCCCAGCAGGTACCTTTGGTTTCAGAGAGAAATCTGTGTTCTAATTTCAAGGAAAAGCCCCAAGACACAGCACCACCTTCTTTTCTGCTTCACCAAGCCCTCAGAACAAGTGCCTTATGGCTGCCTCAGGAAAGTGACACTTTATCAGACAAAACAGCCTGGTGTCTGCTCTCAGCTCCTACCTGCTGGCACTCACAGATCTGCTGTCAAGAGAAAAGAAGCCAATTGCCTCATTTCAAACAAAACCCAAAAAGCACAAGGGTTTTCCAGATCCCCTCCAAGTCAAAATTCAGCAGTGTTCATTCACTTCCAGCACAAAGAAATGAAAAAAACAACAAAATCCCCAAACTGAGACTGTTTGCCAAAGATCGTGCCTGCTCTGAACTACCCTTTCATAAATGTAATGTTACAGTTTCCATTTCTTACCCCAAGGGAGGATTTCTTAAACTGAGTTTGAAGAAAGAAGTTAAGATTAAACAGAGGATTGAAGTCACTGAAATGGAAAGGACCTAAATGTTTTAGTCCTCCCTAGTGATGCTCTCGAGTTCTCCTCCCATCTCTGGAAATATTTGGTCCAAAATCTGGCTTGAAACAGAAAGTAAATGGCAACATTACAATCTGATGAGAAAGTGAGCATGAATAACAGCAAATGGCATCAAAGGGGAATAATTTAGACACAAAAGGGTTATCAAAGTTGCTGTTCTACTCATATTAATCAACAGGTTTAGGTAAGACCAAGCCCTTCTCAACAGGATGGGCTTCCATCAGAGCTCCCAATTTAAATAACCTTGTTGATAACTCCTTTTCAACACTGCACAAAGGCTCCATTTTCCCCTCTTTCTTGGTGCTGTTTACTCCCAAGACTGCCTCTGACCTCCCTGTCTAATTAGCCCTCCACAGATCCATTGCCTTGTTTCCCCAAACATTTAATTCCGCAGTCAGCCCCGTTTACATTTCAGCCTCTTGCATTTTCTTTTACCAGCCTAATTCTGTTTGAGCTAATGTAAATCCCATTAAGCAGTCACTGTGTACCTATTAGGCTGTGCCACACAAACTCCAAACCCTCCTTATTTACAAGAGCAAACATAGGGCCCAATTCATAAAAGATTTCCAGGACGTGGCAATTTGTGCTCTCTCCCAAACCACAGAAAATTCTTTAAAGGGCTGCAAAACTCTTTTCTTCATGGTGGGGCTGTGGGACAGCCCAAAACCTGCCGTGCTCCAACCAACAATCATGCTTTTATAATTCTAATGAGTCCCCAGGGATTGCTCACTAATTAGAGCAGCAATTTAAAGTTGTCATTACAAGTTGCTCTGGATTTTGCTCATTTAGTTGTTTGAAAAGAATACTCACATACTTTTGTTCCACTGTAACAGAACAAACCCCAGCACTTCACTCTTTCCTACCTCAACAACTCTTTCCTACCACAACTACAACAGCACAAAGCAAGAAGATTTAGTAGGAACCTCCTGGAGGTGATGGATGCAGGTCTGAGGTTTCACCTGGAGTGAACTTCCATTCAAAACACAATTTCCTCCTTCACCAAAAGAAAAAATAAACGTAGAACAGCTCAGCTGGAGGCAACTCTTGTTATGAGTCTTTCTTCAGGCAGGGAAATGTTCCTTGCTCCATTAACACCCAGAATATTCCCAAAAAGCCAAGCCCAACCCATCATTTCCCATTAGCCAAAAAACACAACTTCAAGTCAAATTAATTGAACAGCTTTTTCTTGGGGAAAAGAGTGAAGGAATTGCAAAATACACTTCTTGTAACCTATTTTAGTTTTCTAAACACTGAAACTTTAAGATTTTTTTTTAACTAATTCTTGGTTTGCTGTCTTCTTTGGGGTTCTTCTTTTGGTTTTCATTTAGAAACTGTGACACTTAAGGAAAAGGTGAGGTTAAAGGATTAAATAACTTCAGAATGAAGCAACACCAGAAAACAACTCAACTGGGAATTCCATGAATGGGAATTGCATGATTTGTGCTGGAAGAGCCAGAAAGAGGAGTGTTTTAAGACAAAGGTATTTCCATGAACATCACCCAGTGGTTCTGACCTTCAGTGCAAGCAAGAAACACAACTGCTCTCCTGAATAAAAGCTTAGGCCAAGTGCTTCTATCACCTCTACCCTCATCTCAGTGACCTGAGAGGATGATGAGCTGAAATTTTAACTACTCTGCCAGTAAGTACAGGACAAGTGCACCTTTTTGCTACCCATTTTGTCCCTGGCTCGCATGCAATCAGCAAGACCATTATGCAATTAAGCCAAATGGAAGGGGTAGCTTTCAATGGAGATAAAATATTCCATTGCAGCCTCAGGAAACAGCAAACAAGCTCACCAAGGTGCTTGGAATCCATGTCCAAACACTCATCTCAGGCTGCTCCAGTGCCTGATTTTGAAGGCAAGACAACACCTCCAGGTGTGCACCACTTCCCTGGCACACTGTTCCTTTCTCTGCCACAGGGGCTTTCACTGGGAACAACAGTCTGCCTTGAAACCACCAATAACATTTCATGGATCCAACCAACGGGCACCTCCTCCCTCTGCATCATGTGGGAAGCGAAACAGAAGAGAGGACTGGGACGGAAAATCACTGCATTCACAGGAGTCAGGGGAGGCAGGAGGGAGCTCTATAGGGTAAGGAATAGGGCTGTAGGGTAAAGGACAGGGCTGTAATGTGTGAGCCAGGGCTACAGGTTGGGGTACAGGGCTATAAGGTAGGGGTCATGGTGATAATGTATAGGCCAGGACTATAGAGTAAAGGTGAGGGCTACAGGGAGGGGGGACGCAGGCTGTGGGGTTGGAGATGGGGCTATAGGGTAGCTATTAAGGAGGAGGCTACTGGGAATGGGGAGTGGAAGGTGTCCCTGCCCATAGCAGGGGGATTGGAACTAGATGACCTTTGAGGTCCCTTCCAACCCAAGTCATTCCATGATACTATCTGAAACTTCCCACAAGTTCAATGCAAATGAAATCTGGCTCCATGGTCAAACCCATCCCACAGTAAGATATCAAAGAATCCATAAAAATTAAAGCCTGACACTTCCACAGCAGCTCTACAGAGGTGTCTAACATGCAACACAGCTCAGAAATGGACTAAATCCACTTCCCAGTGCTGCAGAGAAGAATTCACTGTCCATTTCACCTAAACCAAAGCTGAACTACTGCTGTCTGCTTCCATATCATGTTAAATAAAGAGCTACAAAGTATATTTATGCAGGGGGTTTCACTACAAAGTTACCCAGCCCAGTGAGAGTCTCACCTAAACACTCATGAAAATATTAGATAACACCAAAGAAACATCCCAGCCCACGGCTTTACCTACAGCCCCAATCTGGAAAATACTTGGAATGACTTTTCAGCCTACCTTTTGCTAGAACATTGAATCATAGAATAGTTTGGGTTGGAAGGGACCTTAAAGATCACCTAGTTCCATCCCCCTTCCATGGGCAGGGACACCTCCCACTACACCAGGTTGCTCAGTGCCTCATCCAGCCTGGCCTTAAACACCTCCAGGGATTGAGGGAACAGCCACAACATCTCTGTGCAACCTTAATTATCTTCAAAAGTGAGACAGACAGTGATGTCCTGCTCACCCAAAGAGCATGGGGATGAAGCCAGTGGGAGTTTTCCTGGTGGTCCCACAGCAGGGAGAAGTTCCCTGCCTCCTCGAGCACACCTATCCCCTCCCTGGTTCCCTCTCCATAACCCCACAATGTTACTCAATGGAAAATTCTATTTTACCTCATTTGAATCACAGCTTTAAACACAAAACTTTGGGTTTTTTCTGCACTAGTTGCTAGACATCAATAACAGCAAGTCCCAATCCCATCAGAGCCCATCAGACTCTGTACCTGAGGCCATAAACCAAAATGTACTTTAGAGGCTTTGTTTGGGGCTAAGTTGGTGAAGCTCTGACAGAGCAGTAGGAAATTATGGACCTCATAATTCCTGTGCTCTGGAAAAATAAAACCTGTTCTGTTTTTATTGGGTTTGTACCTTGAAATATTAAGTTTCTGATTTGAGAAATGTGTTTCATCTACCAACAAACACAGCTTTTAGCTTTCCACCTCAGACACTACCCACCTGACTGCCCTCCAGAAAACTTTGTTGCTTTTTTTCCCCCTCTTTCCCAAAGCATTTGAAGTTCTGCTTAATATCCCATTCTTTTATCCTCGCTGTCATCTACCTATAATTCATGCTGTTGCTGTAGATTGTCTCTCTAGCATGTACTCTTGGAGTTTTATTTCTAAGTATGAAAGATAAACCTTTCAAAACAGCCACCTTTCGGTGATCCCTGCTCATTCTCCAGCTTTAAAGAAATAAATGGTACATAAGTGTGCTGTTTTACCTTTTTTTTTTTTTTTAATTAAATGAATGTAGAGAGGCAAGGCAGAGGACAGCCCAAGGAGAGAAGCTCACTCTGCAGCCCGCACAGCACACCATGAGGAAGGAAAGGCTTTGGTTGCCCTCACACAGCTAAAAGACAGGCATCAGCAAGGGAGTAGACAGAAGGCCATCATGGGGGGGCTACATCTCAACCACCTCTCCCAGCCAGTCCTTATAGGAAGAGGTGGAGAAATCAATCCAAACTGACATAAAGCCAGGTCTGAGGAGTCCTCCTGGTTCCCCGTTGAGCTGGGCGGTGTGTGACAGCATTAGTCAGACAGTCCCTAGGATATGACAGCAGAGAGCCAACCAGCTGCCCGAGGCTAATGTGCCATCTGGGCCCAAAATATCCCACCAGTTCTTTCAGCAGAACATAAAGAGCACATCCCCTTTATGGGGCCATAAATCACAGGCAGGTCCCGCATGCTGTCGCTTAAATGCTGATCTATGAAGTGACCATGGTGCTTCAGGGACTTCCAGCCTTTGAAGTGTGACATTCAGTGGTAGGGCCACTACCCAGGTCATCATCTGCAGAGCAGAAGCACCAAAGAAACCCCAACAGCTCCCTAAGAGACATTTCTGGGGTTTGCTGCCACCCAGGAGAGCATCCAATACTTGGGTGTAGGTTTAACAACTTGGGGAAAAACAATAGAAGCATCCATGGCAGAGTAAATTACTCTAGAATTTCATTCTTACATTTTTCTTACTCCTGGGAGACTGGGGGAAGTGTTTTTTCCAATACAAACAAGAAGAGAAACACAAAGCTTAAGTCAGTTTTGAGAAAGTCTCCTAAAAAAAAGAGCTACTGCGAGGGACACAGAAACAAGGTGCTGCCACTTTTTTGGTGGCGAAAGGTGGTAAATTGGACAAACAACCAAATAACATTCACACCCAGAACAAACTTACATTTTATAGCATTGTCCTTGCAACTGACAGTGCCGTAAAACACAGGACCAATTTATCCTTTTGAATTTTAATTTCCTGGTGGACAGTGCAATGTCACATCATATTCCCCCTTTTTAAGTTGGGAAACAACACAGTTGGAATTAGAAGATGTTTAAGGTCCCTTCCAACCCAAACTACTCTATGATACTATGATTCTATGCAATTCTTGCTTTTAATAGCAAGGAATATCTTGATGTATTTTGTAACTGGTTCCCTAAATCCTCCTCGTCAGAAGCCATCAAACTGGAAGCAACATAGTTTCTTTAGAGCCTGAGATGCTGAGCAGCTTTACAGCAATTCATGTGAGATATGACTTTTATGTTGCTGTGTCATGAGCTACCACAAAAGAGAATTGGCATCAGTAATTGGGAGAGGCTTTGATATCTCCCAGGAGATGTAATCTAGCATACATCAAAATCAACACAACCTGCTTGTTCCTTTTTAAAAATAAATAAATCAAACCTTCAGGTGCTGCAGCATACGCCTCATAGTTCCATGTTGTTTCTGGGAACTGAAACATCTCAGAAAAGGCCAATTTTCCCAACAGCTATCTCATTTCTCATTAACTGTTGACCTCCACTGTCCATCTGTGACCTAAGCAATGTTTTAAAACCTGTGTGAATCCTTCCCTAGAATAAGCTACTCCTGAATGAGCTGGCTTTTCCTTAGGCTTGATTAATAGTAATTTCTAAACTGCAGCTCCACGGAAATAAAATAAAATAAAAAAATGTGTTTGTTACAGACCTGAGAGTGAGGGGAAGAGCTGAGCAAGTGTCCAGCCTTCCACAGATTTTGTTATCAAGAGGCAAGACAGAAGGAAAGACACAGTAAGAGACACTTTAACAGGCTTGAGAGGTGGTCCATGCCAACCTCATGAAGTTCAACATGGCCCAATGCAAGGTATTGCACCTGGGCTGGGGCAACCACAAACACAGACACAAGATGGGTGGAGAGTAGCTTGAGTGCAGCCCTGAAGAGAAGGATTTAGGGGTGTCAGTGGATGACAGACTCAATGTGAGCCACTAGAGTGTGTGCTTGCACCCCAGAAACCAACCCAGTCCTGTGCCACATCAAGAGAAGTGTGACAAGTAGGGATTTTGCCCCTCTACTGGGCTCTGGTGAGACCTCACCTGGAGTTACTGTGTCCAGTTCTGGAACCCACAATATAAGGACATCAAGATGTTGGAGAAGGTCCAGAGGAGAGCCAGGGAGATGATGAGAGGGCTGTAGCACCTCCCTGCTGAGGACAGGCTGAAGGAGTTAGGGTTGTTCAGTCTGGAGAAGAGAAGGCTCATGGGGACCTCAGAGTAGCTTCTCAATACCTGAAGGGAGCTACAAAAATGCTGAGGTAAGACTTTTGAATAGGGTCCAGGATGGCAGGACTAGGAGGAATGGATGCAAATTGGAAGAGGGGATATTTAGGCGGGAAAGAAGAAAAGTTCTTTGCTGTGAGGGTGGTGAGACACTGGAAGAGGTTGCCTACAGAGGTTGTGGATGCCGCCTCAATCCCTGGAGGTGTTTAAGGCCAAGCTGGATGAGGCAGGGAGCAACCTGGTGGGAAGTGTCCCAGCCCATGGCAAGGGGTTGGAACTAGATGATGTTTAAGGTCCCTTCCAACCCAAACCATTCTGGGAGTAGAAGAAAATAAAGATCTACCAGCTGTTGCTGTCACAGCATTGTCTTTAACTGCAATTTCTGTGCTTCATCCATTCACACCAGAAACTCAAAAGGATGCTGGGCTTTAGAGCAAACCTCCTAAAATGTACCTGAAACCCCTTTGCTTTCCCTTAAAGGCTTTTCTTGCCACATCATTCTCCTCTCACCAGCTCACCTCTCTCCTCTGCCAGCAGATAAAGAATTTCCATAAACAAAAACACTTTGAAGAAGAGGACTAGGGATGCGTTCACTAAACATAGTAGCTGTGCAGGCTTACACAGTATCTACTGCCAAAAACCACTCCGGAGCACTACCAGCACTGTTCCCAGCCCCTGGGCTAAGCACAGGGAAGCCTGCACTGACGTCATCTGCTGGCAAAGAGAAAAACCACAATGTTTTTTTAATTAAGAACTAAATGGCACTAAATACTCCCTAAGGTTGCTGAGAGGTCAGCATCATCTTCTGTTGGCCAGGAGGTGAAGGAAAGCAGGTTCAGCCTGAAGCAGAACATGAGGGTAATCCCTGCTTTCTGATTTCTCCTGTGTAACTCAGCCCAGAGGAAGAAAAAAGGGTGTGAGAGGGTTTGTTGATAGAATCATAGAATGGTTTGGGTTGGAAGGGACCTTCAAGATCATCTAGTTCCAACCCCCCTGCCATGCGCTGGGACACTTACCACCAGACCAGGTTGCTCAGTGACTCATCCAGCCTGGCCTTAAACACCTCCAGGACTGAGGGGGCATCCACAACCTCTCTGGGCAACCTCTTCCAGTGTCTCACCACCCTCACCATAAAGACCTTCTTTCTTACCTCCAGCCTAAATATCCCCTCTTCCAATTTGCATTCATTACTCCTAGTCCTACCACCCTGGACTCTATTAAAAAGTCCTACCCCTGCCTTTCTGTATCTTCACACATCTCCCCTGGTGTGGAGAGAGAGATTATGGGATTCCCTGGTTAAGGGGCTGCAGTGTGGTTTGGTTCCTTGTTTTTATCTCCATCTCACACCCCATGACTGTGGCTGCTGCAGAGCAGAGCTTGGGGATGCAGAGCCACCCTTGGTGGAGGTATTTAATAGTCCATTCCAGCGAAGGGGCATCCACAGCCTCCCTAGGCAGCCTGTTCCAATGTCTCACCAGCCTCGCAGGAAAGACCTTCCTTCTCATACCCAGCCTGTAAAGGAGTGTTTTCCTCACAGATATTGGGCTTTTCACACACTGAAGCAGAAGCTGGAGTGCTTCTTCCTGTTCTACTTTGGAAAAACACAGATGCATAGAAGCTTCACATGGAAAATCCACTGATGGGAGACAAACACACGAGCATTACTAGTTGAAGTAGAGGAAAACACCACAATGAACTCCAACTTGAGTTATTAACAGCCTTAGTTGCTGAGATGGGAAGAATTAAGACCAAGACACTGGAAGTCATTAAAGCAGAGGTGTTTGTCTGCAGCAGGCAATCACTTCCAGTTACCAGCTCTCCTTGGAGGACAGTCAAACCCAGTAAGGTATTTGTGTTACTGGACCCTCTGGGCTTTATGATCAGCAGGAGTTCCTAACAAAGCTTCATGATGAAGGGCTAAGTTCCATCACTCCGTCAGGAGACTCAATTACAACAGATTAGAACTCATTTTAGCCATTCCAGCCTTAAACCAGTTTTAGCCATTCTAGTTTAAGATTTAAGAAAAGAAAAGCCATACACACAAATTACTTTATAAAGATTCGCTGAGAGGACAAATCAGCCCCTTCAGAGGAGCCTTCAGTTGACCAGATGAAATATGAAGCTGGATTCCATGAAGATGATGACAGGGCTGGAACACCTCCTTCATGGAACAAGCTGAAGGAGTTGGGGTTGTTCAGTCTGGAGAAGAGAAGGTTCGGGAGGACCTCAGAGTAACTCCTCAGCACCTGAAGGAGGCTACAGAAAGGCTGGGCTAAGACTTTTTAATAGAGTCCAGGATGGCAGGACTAGGAGGAATTGGATGCAAATTGGAAGAGGGGAGATTTAGGCTGGAGAGAAGAAAGAAGTTGTTTCCTGTGAGGGGGGTGAGATACTGGAACAGGTTGTGGATGCCCCCTCAATCCCTGGAGATCTTTAAGGTCAGGCTGGATGAAGCACTAAGCAACCTGGTGTTGTGGGAGGGGTCCCCGCACATGGCAGATGATCTTGAAGGGCCCTTCCAACCCAAACCATTCTGTGATTCTATGATTCCCTTACCAGGAATCACTGTTTCTAAGGAAAAGCTGCTTTCAAGAAGCAGAAATGGCAGCTGGGCAGCAAGTGCCCAGTTCTCAGTAGGACATATGGAAATCTCCCACATGACTGCCAAGCACGCCTTAGGAGCTAATCTCCAGAAGAGCACATGGCTCTTTCTTGTGCTTGTTACTCACAGAAAAAAACCCAAACCTAAGAAGAAAGAGGCTGCTTGCAGACAGTCCACAATCAGAGCTGGCTGGAAATGCCATCTCTGCTTTGGTGAAGCCTGACTGCCCAACAACACCTGCCCCAAACACTCTCCCTGCCCCTCATTAGCTGCCTGCCCTTTGCAAGGTGCTCCGATCACTGCTCATTATTGTCAGCTCCATGGAATACAGATGGAGAGGCAGCAGCAGTGACAGGGCATTACTCAGAGATGACAACCCCAGTGACAGCCCTGCCCTGAGCCAGGGGGATGAACAGGGAGCCCAAATCCAGAACTGCAGGCAAGCACGGGCAGGGATTGCTGACAGAGATCACACCTTTGTGGCAATTCTTTATTCTTCCCCCAGGAAGTTCACAGCTCTTCACCTTGAGCTGACTTTTATTTACAGTAGTTTCTTTATTCACACTATAACACATTTATTTTTAGCCTCACAAGCTTAACTACAGTAAGTCCTGCATCTGATGGCCTGATGCTACCTGCCTTTGATTTACAGGCAACAGCTTTTCTCTGGTGCATGTGCAGACTCTGCACCTTCCACCTGAGCAAGCTCAGGGATGTCTCTACATCAGCAAATTCTTTTTACCCAAGCAAGCAGCCTCAAAAAGCAGGTTAATTTGCACATTTCAAACGTAATCACTCTAAAAATAAGGAAAGGGCTTGTTATTTCAGCGTCTCCCATTGCTGGAAGCTGTCAGCAAACAAATTCCATCCAGCACCAGGCTCCTTCTCTAACCACATCTCCTGGGAACACTCCATTGTGTGGAACACTTGCTGTCACACCTCTGCACTGGTGGAAGAATGTCAGTATTTTTCTACAAATGCTGGATATTTTCCTCATGTTTTTTCCTACTAAAAATAAGGTATATAACGCATGGAATAACCACTGCTCCATACTGATTTTTTTTCCCTTTTAAGTGTCAATATCAAAGCACAAGGCAGCCACTTTCACTACATTAACACACAGAGAGAAAAAGGACCAGTTTTCAAAAAGCGCTGAGGAACTGACAAAAAAATTAAAAAAAACCAAATAAAGCAGATATTTCTCACACACCTCCACTTTTGGGTATTTTCATTTTTGAGAGTATTTTGGACACTTCAGAAGCACTCAGCAGATGAGACTAAACAGCCTCACCTGGGGAGAGGGCTAAATCCCAAACATTTTGGGCAATTTTCCTGCTAACTGGAAGACAGGAGGATGGAAAGCACCAGCACTGGGGGAGGGTGGGACAGCAGCAGGGCGCTGCAGGGCGCTGGAACAGTGGACCGATGATTTTAAAGGACAGATGGAAGTTGCAGAACACGGTGAAAGCTTTGTTGGCAAAAGCAACAATCGTTGTAAATTAAATTCGTCACCCAAGCTGAAGGCTCCCCCTCCCTCCACTCTGCCTCCTCCCACCTGGGGCTTTCTTCAGTGATTACTCAACTTGTCGGCTTCTCACCCCATCAAAATTAGAGCAGTTACTGGGAATTATCATGGATAAAATTGATTTCTTTTGACTCCGGTGGACGTGCACCGTGGCTGCAGTTCTGACTGTTTCAATAGATTATCTCACATGAAGCCTGACATCAAATCATCTCCAAGTGTCACCAGGCAGACATTACACAGAGAAGTTCACACACCCCACAGCCCTGGTGGATTCTCCTGCCTGTCACAGCAGGGTCACCCTAGTCACCACACTCCATCCCAACAGGAGCTGCACCATGCCAAGTGCTTTTGGACCTTCAGCCCAAACAGTCATCTGGTAACTACATGGTACTTCAAATCTGAGCCCCAAAGAGTCTAAAACAAATGACAGAATCACAACAGTAACATTCTCCAAGACAACTACACTTATTTAAAATAAAATTCATAATTTGGAGGCCTCCCCCCCTCCCACTGCCTTGATTTCAGATTGCCAGTCTTTGCCTGCATCACACACAACAGGCAGAGCATGGGCAAGGGACAAATAAATCTCCTGAGGAAGGACCTTACATGCCGCAAAACAAAATGATTCATGTGGGACCAGAATAAAAAAGAAAAAAAAACAACTTTTCCCCATCTGATAGGAAAACATCCCCATTACTTTGCTCCCCACTCAACTCTCCCTAGCTTTGAGTTAATGTACAGTGGGAAACACAGTGTAGCACTACAGAAACCTGTAAGGAGAAGGATTTTGGAAACATTATGGGTAAGAACAAGCTTAATTTCAACTAACCCGCTTTGAAGGTTCAAGTGAGACTCAACACTAGGCCAAATTCCCAGGGAACTCTGCTCACAACTACAGATTCCAGCAGTTACTGTCACATCAGCAGCAAAAGAAGATTTCAAGAGGAGAATATGTCATTGGAGAAAACAAGTCAGATCTGGGAAACAGGAAAGGAAGGGACAACCAACAAAGGGTAGGTTGTGGAGCAGAAATCTTGCTGTGCCACACTTGGACACTGCTTGATCCTTCAGTTTGATGAAGTCTTAGGGAGAGCTTGTTCCCCAAATATTTTCAGCACAGAGAGGGATCTAATCTATGCTTTAAACATCTCAAAAAATTCTTACAACTTCACCAGGCCAAAAGAAAAAGTGGAAAAGTCCGTATCAGAGTAAAGGAAGCACCAAGAGCCTGGAGGTCAGATGCCAGCTGAAGGGAAAAGTTATGCCCACAGACGAGTACACTCATCTGAGCCATTTGTGCCTTGGTTTGAGGCACTTGCACCCATGTGTGATTCCATTACAGGTCTCAGGAGAAAAACAAGAGAAGACAAGACTAAAGTGGAAAAGAAGGATGAAGTTACATCTCAGAGAGACCTTAACACACTGAGCTTTGCCTCCAGCTTCAGGTAATCACCAAGTGTTACAGCAAAGCCCAAAGTGTTTCCTACCTACTCCTTACAACAGGGTGGTTACAGCATCAGAGGCTCCTTTGGAAGTTTGTCATGGACCACCACAGAACCTAGGAGGTTCCTTCCAACCTGTTTTTCTATTTTATGAAATTTTTTTTGACACCATTATACTTTGGGGGAGCGCTTGTTTTCCTGACACAAGCTCCAGCTGGATGAACTCCAACTGGATGAACTTTCAGGCTAAACATCTTACCAGGCATTAAAAATACTACCAGAACTGGGGAACTGGAGCAAATTAATACTGGGTGGTGTCAAGCAAGACAAGATAAGAAATTAATCATGTGAGGTTCCTTCCATCCTCATTAGCAGCAGCTCTGCACCAGCCACAAGGGTGTGCTTTGGAGATGGCTACTTCAAGGTGAGCATCAATCAGTTTTAATTGAGTCCTTAAAGCCCCTTCTAGTCCCTAAAGAGCTTCAGGAAAGCTCGATAGGGTGTGTAGGTATAGACAAGGTAGAACACCTTTGGAAGATGTGTTTGTTCAGCCTGGAAAAGAGAAAGGGAGGACCTCATAGTGGCTTATCAAAGGAGCTACAGAAAGGGTGGAGTATGATTTTTTAATAGGAGGGATGCACACTGGAAGAGGGATGTACACTGGAAGAGGAATTGGAACTAGATGATCTCGAAGGTCCCTTCCAACCAAAACCATTCTATGATTCATGTTCATTTACTGACTTTGTGTTTTCCTTGGACAAGTACACTATTTGAAACAAGAGAAACTAAAACACACTACCCCTTCTGACGGCCTGAGTATTACTCTGTGTGTTTTCAATGTATCCATCCCCTTCTTTTCTGACAAGACACATTGACATAAGAGTAATCAAAACACAACTTTGTCCCTTCAACCTCCCTGACACTGCTCCTCAGTTACATCTTGATGTGCAGGGAGCTAAAACTGAGGAATGGCAGGGCTGTGAATGCTGAGCAGGGAAAGCAATGCCAGGAGGGAAAAGCCACATGCATCTCAATGTGAATCGGCATTCTCAAATTAAATAGCTCTGATTTTGATAGCTAGTAAACATATTTATAATCATTCAGATGCTAAAATATGTGCTTCTAAGTCCTGGGATGAATAAACATGAAAGCTGTACCTGTGCCGATAAGTATTTACACATCCATTTCTTTAGATGTAACATAAAATACACTTTCAACTTTTTTTTTGTTTTTTAAATTAAATGGGCTAGGACTCTTCCAGCAAGCCTGTGCCATTGTAACACCACATTCACTATGAATAGGGCACAAAGCCATCACAGAACAGCCCACCAGTGCTCTGACAGAAGCCATTCACAGAGATAAACTCTTCAGCTGTACTTGGGCAGATCAACAGCCTGGTTACTTTTTTTATTTACAAGAAAACAGCCTCAATTCAGCACCTTCTTTATGTAGAAATCACATATTTTCATGATATCCCCAAAGAACAATAGCAGCTAGTGCAGGGGGTGGAGAAAGACAACCACAAACAAACCACCAAAGCCAAAAAAGGCTAAGAAGGAGGTAGTTTGTGGTAATTTTTAAGGATGTTTTCAATGCCTCCTTAATAATTTCTGTACTATCCAGAGTAAAGTCAGTCTTACAAATGCACACAGAGCAGAGATCAGGAGTCAAACTGTTAAATACATAAGCAACCAAATTGTGCCTAAAATTATGGAGGGGGGAGGAAGCTGAGAAGGAAAATCACTTAAAACATAGTACAGTCCTTTCATTATTTTTTATTTACCATATGGTTTTGGAGCCTTTCAGTTTCACTTCCACTACGTTTTCCCACATGAACCAGAAGCTTAGAAATCAGAAGGAATGAGAGGATTCTCAGTCCACACACAGCAGGAGCCACCCCCTCCCTCCCTCAGGGAAACCCATACCAGCCTCAGGTCCGGCCCCAAAGGGGCTTTTCCCTTTAAACAAGGAGCTCCAGCAGAACCAGAGCCTGGCAGGGAAGAGGATGCTTTGCAGGCTCGTTCCTCTTTCTTCAAATGGCATGATTAATATGAAGACAAACGCAGAGCTTCACAATCTCAATTAAAATTCAAGAGGAAGGAGGAAAAATGTGACACTCTGTATTTTTAAAGCATAATGTTATGTTGAGACCGGACTGCTTTTACCAACCAAGCAAGACAAGACATGAAGTTTAATAAATATTCAATAATAAATAAAAAGAAGGAAGAAATATGAATTTGATGAAGTTTACAGCCAATTAGAGCAATTTATTTCACTATTAACATGACAGACTAAATGGAAGGCAGCTCTGGGTGCAGATGCAGTTTTAAAGGCTGCAATTCAGACCGTGGTGGGATTAAATAACAAAATGGGTGANCCTCATAGTGGCTTATCAAAGGAGCTACAGAAAGGGTGGAGTATGATTTTTTAATAGGAGGGATGCACACTGGAAGAGGGATGTACACTGGAAGAGGAATTGGAACTAGATGATCTCGAAGGTCCCTTCCAACCAAAACCATTCTATGATTCATGTTCATTTACTGACTTTGTGTTTTCCTTGGACAAGTACACTATTTGAAACAAGAGAAACTAAAACACACTACCCCTTCTGACGGCCTGAGTATTACTCTGTGTGTTTTCAATGTATCCATCCCCTTCTTTTCTGACAAGACACATTGACATAAGAGTAATCAAAACACAACTTTGTCCCTTCACCTCCCTGACACTGCTCCTCAGTTACATCTTGATGTGCAGGGAGCTAAAACTGAGGAATGGCAGGGCTGTGAATGCTGAGCAGGGAAAGCAATGCCAGGAGGGAAAAGCCACATGCATCTCAATGTGAATCGGCATTCTCAAATTAAATAGCTCTGATTTTGATAGCTAGTAAACATATTTATAATCATTCAGATGCTAAAATATGTGCTTCTAAGTCCTGGGATGAATAAACATGAAAGCTGTACCTGTGCCGATAAGTATTTACACATCCATTTCTTTAGATGTAACATAAAATACACTTTCAACTTTTTTTTTTTTTTTTTAAATTAAATGGGCTAGGACTCTTCCAGCAAGCCTGTGCCATTGTAACACCACATTCACTATGAATAGGGCACAAAGCCATCACAGAACAGCCCACCAGTGCTCTGACAGAAGCCATTCACAGAGATAAACTCTTCAGCTGTACTTGGGCAGATCAACAGCCTGGTTACTTTTTTTATTTACAAGAAAACAGCCTCAATTCAGCACCTTCTTTATGTAGAAATCACATATTTTCATGATATCCCCAAAGAACAATAGCAGCTAGTGCAGGGGGTGGAGAAAGACAACCACAAACAAACCACCAAAGCCAAAAAAGGCTAAGAAGGAGGTAGTTTGTGGTAATTTTTAAGGATGTTTTCAATGCCTCCTTAATAATTTCTGTACTATCCAGAGTAAAGTCAGTCTTACAAATGCACACAGAGCAGAGATCAGGAGTCAAACTGTTAAATACATAAGCAACCAAATTGTGCCTAAAATTATGGAGGGGGGAGGAAGCTGAGAAGGAAAATCACTTAAAACATAGTACAGTCCTTTCATTATTTTTTATTTACCATATGGTTTTGGAGCCTTTCAGTTTCACTTCCACTACGTTTCCCCACATGAACCAGAAGCTTAGAAATCAGAAGGAATGAGAGGATTCTCAGTCCACACACAGCAGGAGCCACCCCCTCCCTCCCTCAGGGAAACCCATACCAGCCTCAGGTCCGGCCCCAAAGGGGCTTTTCCCTTTAAACAAGGAGCTCCAGCAGAACCAGAGCCTGGCAGGGAAGAGGATGCTTTGCAGGCTCGTTCCTCTTTCTTCAAATGGCATGATTAATATGAAGACAAACGCAGAGCTTCACAATCTCAATTAAAATTCAAGAGGAAGGAGGAAAAATGTGACACTCTGTATTTTTAAAGCATAATGTTATGTTGAGACCGGACTGCTTTTACCAACCAAGCAAGACAAGACATGAAGTTTAATAAATATTCAATAATAAATAAAAAGAAGGAAGAAATATGAATTTGATGAAGTTTACAGCCAATTAGAGCAATTTATTTCACTATTAACATGACAGACTAAATGGAAGGCAGCTCTGGGTGCAGATGCAGTTTTAAAGGCTGCAATTCAGACCGTGGTGGGATTAAATAACAAAATGGGTGAGGGGCACCCAGGATTGACTTCTCCAATGAAGCAGACACCCATCACAGCCCCATCTGCTGACAGAAAAGCGCCCAAACAGGACCTTCAGGGATGTGGGGAGGATTTCTTCCCACTATGCAAAGCTTCTTTCCCACACGATTCCTGCTCCACTGAAAACACCAGCCACAGTTATAAGGTACCAGGTTTACCACACTACTCATTTTCTTTATTAAAAATAATTATACATTAACCAAGTCAACATTTTATCTGAAGCCAAACTGAACCGTCAACATTTTAGCTGAATCCAGACTGAAATTAGCCATGCTGTTCCTCTCCCCCACCCCAGCACTCCCCAGTAATTCAGGACGCTTAAACCAGACCCAAGGAAAAATAATCAGTGATTAAAACACCCCATGGAGCTCATGTGCCTTCCAAGAGGTTGGAGCATGAGCTACTCCACATCAGGAAGACTGATGCTCTAAATTTGAGCAGATGCACTCCAAAATTTCAAGGAAAACTTCACTCTAGGTGCACATTAGGCAGTGCCAAAGCCTGTCCCTACCCCTGTGAGAGGAGATCAGTGCCCTGCACCCAGTGGCTGCCCCACAGGCTCTCCAACAGCAGCACCAGCAGGTCTGACAGGCTGTGCATCTGCTCCAGGTTCATAAAATGCTCCCTCTGTCAAATAGCTGCTTCATCTGGCAGCATACACAGTGATGGATGTGCAAAACACTAGCTCCAAGTAATTCCTCCCTTCGACTAAACTTCCCCCAAATGCTGCCTTCTTGCAGGAGGATTTCCAACAAAACCAAAAACCTTCAAACACGTTTGAGTGCAAGCTCATGCCACATACAAAACAGGCAAGTTGGAAGGACTGATTTTTTACCTTCTTCAAAGGAATTTCCTTTCAGGAAGTCTGCATAGCATCTAGGATCCTGCAGAAACTGCAGATATGTTTGAAAATCTATTACTATACTTTCTTGCAATGCATCACATCCAACCTGGCTATTGCAACTTACAACTTCGGAGCTACTAACAACCACTGCCAAAGGAACAAGCACCAGTGACAAGAAAAATACTCTCCTAATCCTTGAAAGCCTACAGAAATGTGGCTCAGTGGCATTTCTGGCATCAACCTGCTGCTAAAGTGATGGGGACTTTGCAACACCAAAATCAATGGTATTCCATTTAAATTAGAAATATTTTTATGAATCAGAGTTTCAGTCAGAATCAAAGTAAGGCTTGCCATGGTCTTCAGCATGGCCAGAGTTCCAGCCCAGCCCATCGTGCAGCAGCCAGTGTGGTGTAAAAACCTCCATCATCTCCTGACAGGCTCCTCAAAAGGGACTACTTGAACTAAACCCACTAAAACAGCAACAAAAGGAAGTGAGATGAACAAACCATGGTGCTGCTACTAGCTGTATACTGGCTCTAAAAGTACCTGTGGCACCAATTAAAGTAAAAACAGCAAGACAGACAGCCATCTTCTGATCAAGAGAAATTCCTTGATCTCAACCTGCAGCTCAGTTGGCTGCTGGGTTGTTCCTTTGTCAGGACTGCCTTGCTGACAAGGAGCCTGTAGCTATTTAAATTGTCACAGGGAATATGTGTGTATCATCACAGCATCATCAGGAGTTATTGACAAGGAGAAATTAAAAAAATCAAAAAGAAAAGTGTCTTTAATCATGATGATTTCCACCTCCCAATTCCAGCTTGCTAAAGAAAAGCACCTCATTAAGAGAAAGACAACAGGGAACAGACACCACCTGGCAAGCCCCAGGGCCATTGTGGCAATGGTGGCACTGGGGACAACACACAGCCCAGGAGCTGCTTCTAGTAGGAAGGTGATAAAATGCTTTGCCAGTGGTAAAACAACAGGCACCTGCTCTCTGGGGCCTAAACAAATCCTTCCTCTGGCTACCAAACATCTGAAATGACTACAAGGGAGCAGCCACACCACCCACACCATCCCTTCCTGCACCCACTGCATGAGGAAGCTCAGGAGCCAACACCTCCCCTGCCATTAACGCAACACATCAACAACGACATTATTTTAATGCTTTCTCAATTTGCATTTGCGTTCAGCCAAACATCATCATGTCAGGCAGCCTTAATTACATGGTTTTCTCTGGGACACCAAGATCACAGCAGCATCTGCTGAGCTCCTGACACAGAAGACCTGTCACGTTCGAGTTTCTTCCTGACAGCCACATGCTGAAGACCTGGTGATGCTCCACTGGAGCTCCTCCTGAGCTCCAGAGACACCATGACCTCTCCACCTTCCCTGGAGCCATAGGAAAAGCTACAGAGAAACACAATCCCTCTTCTCCAAAACTCTTAGGTTTTATTTTTTGTTTTAAATTTGCTCCATACATGCTCTTCAGGATGGATTCAAGAGGATTCACTTATCCAGTAGATAAACACACATGGTTTCATTACTGAATTCTATCTTCAGTAAGAAATTCTTTACTGTGAGGGTGGTGAGACACCCAGAGAGGTTGTGGATGCCCCCTCAATCCCTGGAGATGTTGAAGGCCAGGCTGGATGAGGCACTGAGCAATGTGGTCTGGTGGGAGGGGTCCCTGCCCATGACAGGGGGGTTGGAACTAGATGACCTTTAAGGTCCCTTCAACCCAAACCATTCCATGATTCATCTGTGCAAATCCAGCACTCCCACAGCCAACTTGATCTCAGCACCATGGCCTCCGAGCACAAAAGTCTCCAAAACCTCCTGGTCACATGGGGGAACACTGAGATCCACTGTCCTGAGGAAGAAGGGGCTGCAGGGTGGTCCATGGCCCTGCTGAGCGCTCAGAGCAGTCACCCCTCACAGCACAGCCATCTCTGACCTGAGACACTAATCCCAAGCAGCACTTCCACATGAAAAAAAGGACAAAGAAAGGACCAAGGGACATGTCTGAAGGGGATATGGAAACCCCCACAAGTGTTCCCAAAGCCAGCACAGGGTCCAGGTTTGCCTTGGCTGTACTTCTTTGGTGGCAGGCACCACCAAAAAAGTGGTGGGAGCAGAGAGGACTGCCAAGCTACCCACCAGAAAGCAGAAATGTCACCACAGAGCCAGGCCCTGCTGCAGGGACCTTCTCCCCCAGCAGTCAGCTGGCATGTGAATGAAAAGGATTTTCAAAATAATTGGATTTTCAAAAAGCCTCTGACAAAGTCCCGCATGAAAGATTAGTGGGGAAAAAAACTAAGCTGTCACGGGCCAGAAAGCAAGCCTCTTATATGGACCAAAAGCTAGTTAGGAAGCAATAGGTTTTGGGATGAGGAAAAGGCACCACTGGAGTAAAGGGAATACAAAAGGAGAAGAGAAAGGGAGAACAATGTCCAAATCTGCCCCAAATCATCAGATCATTCCAAATGTTAGCTGAAATCTTCAGCCAGGTCTTCAGTGCCCCAGGTGCTCTCCCCATCCTCAGTGTGTCAGGATAAATCATCATCAGCATTAGTTCTTTTGTTCCTTTACCCATACTAGCAGATGTAGGGATCACAGATTTGGACACCGACAATATTTCTAATCGAGGAGTGGGGGCAGAGCTACAATTTAATTAGTGCTCCAAGTTAGACTCATTTCTTGCAGGTTTTGTAGGGGTTACTTATGGTTGGAGGTGCTCTTGCAGGTCTCCAGTCCTGTCACAGGAACTGGCTGTGCCTGTCAGTGAGAAAGGCACTTGGGAAGAGAACAGGGTGGTACTGAAGGACCCAATGCCACAACAAGCACCTTTTCAGTGGCAACAGGCCTCCGACAGGAGATGGAGTCAATGCAAAGCAGTACCGACAGAAATTAGGTGGCCCTGCTGGTAGAGTGAATCCATTTGAGCTTCTTCATCTCCCCCCACCCTAGTTTTCCTTGTCTGTTCACCAACCTGATGGCTTCCAGCAGATCCACAGACAGCTAGCTGTCCTCCACCAAGGAGATCAACACAAACACATCACACTTAGAGCACTGAGTATTTCAAGGACAGAAAAAGCAACCAAAGCCATCCCAGACTTCAGGCAACTGGGAGAGGTGAGCTCCAACTCCATGCAAGACATGCAGAGTAGAAAGTGCCCACTTTGCCATTGGGAACAGTCACACATCCCACAACTGACCTCACAAAGGGCTGGCTTCCACAGGAACACACTGCTGGAGATGTGAAGACCCACCAAAGAGCCCAACACAAGTAGAGGAAAGCAGAACCCTGACAAATAGAGTTTGCACATAGCCAGGATCCCAACTTGGGCTCTACTCTTGAAGTTTTAAAAACTTCAAATCAATCCACCATGGGTTATACGTGTGTAAGGTTAAATGGCTAGCAAAAAAGAGCCAATTCAGCTAATGAGGCAGTCTTAGATAGAGTCCTTAAAAGAGGCAGTAATCCTCAATGATTATGTTTCACAGCTTTGGAGATGAACAGCAGGATTTACATTTTCAGTGTCTCAATTTTGATGGCTTTCAGTCTGGGATATGAAACTCATAAAGGAAAGAAAATACTTCGCTCTAAAAAAAAGGATGAGTCTCAAGCCTCTGGACTCTCGGTATCCAAATTCACTTCCACACCTCAGCTTTGTAGGAAAATATGACCCAGACACCAGCCACAGCTCCGCTGATGGAAATTAGCTGGTTGGCCTTTGCTGGGACAAACACTCAGGCTCCCCAAAGCTGCCCTTCCATCAGATTCCATGATTGCATGTTTGCAGAGAGCAAATACTCCAGTTCCCACCTGACGCTTTCTCCATCATTAGATCTCTCCTTCTGGGGGTCCAGGAGCAACACTCACTTGGGCTGAGAAGAGCTTTTGGGCAGTGCCCTCAGAGTCACCAGTGAAGGAGAGGAAGATCCCCATCCCACATTCCCCCAACTGCTCCCACCCCTAGCATTTGGGATTGGACTAGATGATCTCTAGGTCTCTTCCAATCTCTGATATTCTGTGATTTGGATAAAAAGTTTGTCAATTCAAGCGCTGGAGGAAATTGCCTGCTCAAAGAATGAAGCACCAGCTGAGGGACAGGGGCTGAGCAACAAGCTTATCCTGACAAAAAAAAATAGGTAATTTTTAAGCATCAGGGAAGAATCTGTATAACACCCACCAAAAAAAAAAAAATCCTTATTTCATTCAGCTTCCCAGCTTAGTCTCCCTCTGAAGAAGACAGTTTTCTTTTTGGGTTTGAAAGAGGGTGCTGATGTTTAACAGGTTACATAGCTCCAGGCATTATTATTTTCCAAGCCACTAACAGCTTGAATGTGCCTTTTCTCTAATTGCCAGCTCAAACAGGAGCCCTGTGTATGTGCCTTAACTCCGAGCTATAACTACTGTGGTTCTACAGAGGCAAGGATACAATAGATTAAAAAAAGGATCAAGTTCCTAGGTCCCGGAGAAGTTCTAGACTGGGCTCAGTGACAAGCGGGCACAAGGACATACTGACCAGGAAGAAAAGGCAGATGAGCTGATGGGGTTGTCTGTTTTATCAACCCCACAGCTCATTGTGGTTCACAGAGAAAGGGTCCTAGTCCAATCCCAAAACATCTCAGAAAGTCAAAATTCCACACTGCAGAAGAAAACACACATGTGCACACTTTAAAGCCTGTATTACATGCATGGCATGCAGTGTAACCACCAGGGGAAATTTTATTAGATGAAAATAAGTCCATTGTAAGAGATTTCCTTGTGGTTATTCTGCTGCTATTATCTGGGCCAGGCAATCACACCCTGTCTCAAATTAATATGCTCAGTTTTCTGCAGGAGATCACAAGGGTGGAATTCCATAGGGAACTCAATTACCAAAGAAAATGATTGCCTGAGCATTCAAGAAATTGCAAGTACATCTAATTGTAAGCAGTAATTATTATCTGGATCACAGAAGACACTCTGAAATGAACTGGGTACATCTCCAGGATGGTACCTGCTAAGGTTTCCAGGGCTCCACTCAACCCTCGAGGGGCTTGCTCTCAACTGAAACCATCAATATGGATTTGGTGGTTTTCAAGCAGAAATGCAAAAGGCCAGTATCCCTGGGGACATCCAAGGCAATGCTTGCTGAAGCTCTGAGCAACCTCATCTAATGCAGGATGTCCCTGCTCACTGCAGGGGGCTGGATGAAATGGCCTTTGAAGGTGCCTTCCAACCCAACACTTGTCTATGTTTTCTCCAGAGAGCAGAACAGGACCCTTTGCACAAGCAAGAGATAGGAGAATTTTGTTCATTTTCTCCCTGAAGATAAACAGGATGGGGGTTTGGGGGGAGAGGGGGGGGAAATTACAACAGTGAGAAAACATTTGAGAATTACAACAGACATGAAAGGACACAGGATCTTCAGGATGCACACTGGAACACTGGCAGAAAAGATGCAGGAAGTGTATCTTGCAGATTAACATCAAAATGGTGTGAAGACTGGAGAAGGGAACTACACTGAACCTCAGCAGGAATCAGGGTTTCATAACAGAGAGGCAACATGGACAATTCAAGACCTGCAGGTATTTATGTACAAATTTTAGACAAGAAAAGCATCACTGTGGCACCAAAAAGGTGTAAAAACACTCCCCAGAAGATGAACTGAGGTGTAAATTCACCACACAGGAGAGCACAGCAAAAAGAGAGCAGAGGCAAAATCACACAGAAGTGAAAAGAGAACACTACATCATGCAGTCAAGCAGCACCACAAGCTTGGAAGAAAACCACGGGAGCTTCCTTTGGGCAGATGATTTCAAAGAGAAAGAGAATGAGACACAGATAACCAGGGAGCCCACTTCCAGAGGGCAGAATCCAAAACTCAAACTTATTTAAACTCAGAAGATGAAGGTTAAGATAGTATTTAGGTGGTTACTATGTATGTGTTACCAAGGAAATAGAATGTATTTCCACAAAACAAAGAAAACAAACACAAACTTGTTTAATATATGTGCTTGCAGCAGAACAAACAGGCGTTTAGCAGGTAGAGTGGTCAATAAGGGGTTCTTCACACCCCAGGAATCCTAGAACCATTCTCCCAAGGCAGGATACAATACATTTACATAAGGGATGGGGGGTTTACAGAGTGAAAACCAGCTGGCCTTCTGCTACAAACCAGGCAACATCTCAGGTTTTACCAAATATAAACACATTTTTACCACTACAGCCCCACTTCTGTTAAAAGAAAGAGGCATCATAAAATGGAAACACTCAATTCACTAGTAAAAAATCTCTCATTCCCCTTAAAAATACCTTTGAGGTGCCCTAATCTATATTAAGCTTACCTATGGATGGCTGTGTTCATTCCCAGCTGGCCAGAATACAAAAGCCCTTCAATCCAGACTCATTTTCCCAAGACAAGCTTCCAGACTTGGCTTTGTGGTACCAAGACAAGTGGTCAGTAAATACTGCAGAGCTTTTAAAACAACATCCTTGAAGCTCCACTCCTTTTACACAACTACAAAAGCTGAGATGTGAGTCCACGCATGGTTTCCCTGCTCTCTGACAGCAGGCACTTTGGACAAGCCATTCCACAGGGATCTCTGATAAAGAGCTGCTACTGCTCATCCCCTCTGAAGGTTATCTCATCACCTTCTAGGGGAAAAAACTACTTGAACCATGAGACTTCAACGTGAGTTCACTAAAGGATCTCAGAGAAGTTTAACATAGGAGCCAGATCAGGAGAGAAAAAACTCTTCATGAAGCTACTTAACAGCAAACACCTACTTTGAAGCAATTTGGTTTTCCTGGGGTTTGTATCCTATTTAACTGCCAACAGAAAGCAAAGTCACAGACAAGAAACACAATTCCTTAAGTCTTGCTTTCACTTCTACCACTGCCCCGGGTTACACCACAGTGATTTCTGTAGCCACACCACCAAGCACATAGCAGAACTCACCTCATTGCTAATACAACATAACCCTGAGAAGAAACATACAGAAAAAACTCTCTTCTTCAAGTTTCCAGCTCTTTCTTCCCACCTCTTGCCCAGCAAAACCAGTTTAAAAGCTGTTGAGACTTAACCACAGAGCTGAGCTGGGCTGTTTCCCATCTTATCTCTCCTGGCTTTCCCATAATGCTTCCTTTTGCTTCAAAGCACCTCAGCCAAGTCTGTTCAGGCTTCTAGAAGGCTCCTTCTCCTCCTCCCCTCCTGCCTTCTGCTTCAACGCCTCCTAGAAGGCTCCTCCTCACCTTGCACCTCTTGCTTCAAAGAAGTCTCTCCAGGCTTCTAGAAGGTTCCTTCCCCTCACCTTCACAAAGAAAAACTTTACCACCCTTTACCTCAGGGCAGAGACAAATATCCTGTAGCCCCGCCATAAATAAGGGCAATGGCCCCCTGTGTAAGCAGGGCTCTCTTGTGGCTACAGTTCAGGCAAATGGCTCCCAGGTGTGAGCAGGGTCCTGCTGTGGGTGTGTGTGAGCTCCAGCCCTGTCCAGCAGCACTCATTTCCCCCTTTCTAAGAAGTATAATGGGATCATCCATCTGTGGCACTAAATCACTCTCTGAATGGCTCTGAGCTGAGCTGCACCACCGGAAACCAGTGGCTCCCCACTGCGGGCACTTCAGCTGGAAGATGCAACAGGAACCTGCATCAAGATTCACCCCCCAGCAAAAAACAGCTCCTGCAGCCTCCTCCCTTACACTGGGAAAGGGAACTGGCTGTGGAAGGAGCTTGGCATGAAGAAGGCATCCATCCCATCAAGCAGCCTGGCCCCTCAGCCTTGGTCTTTCTTCAACTTCTAGTCCCAAAACAGATCTCAACATAAGGACAGTGAGCTGTTGGAGCAGGTCCAGAGGAGGACATGAAGATGATGAGAGGGCTGGAGCATCTCCCTTCTAAGGACAGGCTGAAGGAGCTGGGGTTGTTCAGAAGAGGATGTTCAAGGGGAACCTCATAGTGGCTTCTCAATACCTGAAGGGAGCTACAGAAAGGCTGGGGTGGGATTTTTTAATAGGGTCCATGATGGCAGGACTACGAGGAATGGATGCAAATTGGAAGAGGGGAGATTTAGGCTGGAGAGAAGAAAGAAGTTCTTTGCTGTGAGGATGGTGAGACACTGGAAGAGATTGTCCAGAGAGGTTGTGGATGCCTCCTCAGTCCCTGGAGTTGTTTAAGGCCAGGCTGGATGAGGCACTGAGCAACTTGGTGTAGTAAGGGGATGAGGCGCCCATGGCAGGGGGGTTGGAACTAGATGATTTTTAAGGTCCCTACCAGCCCAAACCATTCTATGATTCCATGAAATGCTGCAGAATTGGCAGGCAAACACCACCCACACATGACACTGCAAAGACACCACTGCTGGTCTCTTACTTGCCTTCAAGCCAGTCCACAGGAAACATCCACACTGATCTGGAATTTGGGATAAGCTGAGAATTCACCAGAGCTTGCCAGCAGCATACTGAAGGTGTCCCATTAAATATTAATTTTAGAGTGGAATTCAGAAACACGTATCAACTCCCAAACCCCAATGTGCAGCCTCTGCCTCCCAGTAACCTCCCTCATCCCTGCATGAAAACACTGTGGGTTTCTTCTCCGGGAGCTTTGCATCAAATATGTATTTGTGCTAGGCAGCTCTCCACCTGCTAATAAAGGCAAACATCATGGAAGCAAACTGGAGCCTGCCTGGCCAGGGTGTGTCATCATTATTTCACCAGAAAGAAAGGGAAGGATCAAAGGAGGGAGATGAGAAAGCCATGGCGTGGTCAGGAGCGTGGCATCTCCCTCAGATCTACAGCCAGCCTAAGATGCCAGCACACTGATGGATATTTTACATGACAATGTTATAAGCCATTTCACTTCTGATTATTTCAGTGTAAAACATCCAGCTCAAGCTGTTGTCATCGGGCCTGGGTGGAAGGGATAAATGTAAGCACTGCCCCAGCATCATCTCATGTCTCCAGGGCCTCAGGACCAGCTTCCAGCTCCCTGACACAGCCTTTGGTCTGGGCAACCGATTGGCTCACACCTCACCCCTCCGCCTAGACTCATTAGCTCATGTTTTAATTACTGCGAGGTATTTAGGTGCCTCCTGAAATACATTTTCTTTCTAAGAGTCACTACCAGAGTTTTCCCCCTGGGCAGTCACATGCAGACACTGCAAAACCATGTGGCTTACTGAAAATGCAGAGAGAAAACTTAAGAATAAGAATTCAAATAAAGCACAATGAGTTCCAGAACAGATTGGATGGAATTAATTGTGTTAATGGACACACTTTCATGAGCAGCACCAAACGCCAGGAGAAAATTTTGCAAAAGGACAAGTCTGGCAACAACAGGTGCCATGACCACCACTGGTCCATGAAAAAAGGAAGCTATGACAGTTCTTTAATGGGTATTGCCATTAAAAATCTCCTATTATCTAGGCTTAACCGTTTCTCTTGAAGATGCTAGGCTGCCATTTGAGGCATCTGAGCTGCCATTTGAGCTCAAACTGTCCTTTCCCAGGAAACAGAGACATCCAGACAGTGAGTAAGAAGGAGGAGAAGGCCTGTCAGTGTCTGGATAACAAGCTGCGGGACCCTGAAGTGATCCCACTGGAGCACCTCACATCTCAGATGCAAGTCCTCAAAGTGTCCCAAAAATAAAACAAGACAGAGGATTTAGTTGCAAAGGCGGGGTTAATGACAGCACACCTTGGAAGCAATAATAAACTGTATCCCTTGGTAGAAAAGGCAGTCTCTGCTGCTAGAGATGGCGGTGAAGCCTGTGGCCATATCACCTTATCCATCAGCTCCATGGGTCCATGGGTCCAAGCCTCTGGTGCCCTGCCTCTGAGTGATACAGGGGATTTAATAGACTTAAATATGATGCAGGCTGGCAAAATTAATATATATTCTATTTTTTTTAATAAAAGATAAATATCTAATAAATAACAGCCCCTTGGCATCAATATTTGAGGAAGATGCTAACAATGCCAGGTTATTTCCATAGAAATGGAGAGACTTCACAGACCCATGGAGATGCACTTAAGAGCAGTCCTCTCTATAGAGTCATTCCCTCTCTGGCTGACTAAATTTATGCCTCCAAACAGATTTCAAAGCCAAGCTGAGGATTCCTCCCAAATACTGCATTAACCCACTTCAAAGTTCTGATGGACTCATGGAGGAGTCAGAAAATGAGAGCAGGTAGAGTCCCAGAAGCTGCAAGAAAAACAACCTGAAATAACTGACTCTGTTATTAAAATGACCAGAAATAACTCACTCTGTTATTAATGTCCCTGGTGAGAAAACACGGGCTGTGGCTCCTGAGAGAAGGGCTGGCTTTCCACTTCACTGCTTTTCCATCCCCCATTTCTCAGCCCTCCCACTCCAGCACATCTCACCAGCAACCTTTAGAAATGGGCCAATAAATTACTATAAAAAGAGAATATACTTCCTGTCTGAATAAAGGATGGCTGAAAAGTTCCTAATGGGGCTTGTACGTGGGAAGAGGCTGGCTTTGTTCTCCACTCTGCATGCTTTGCTCATGAGCAATACAGAGCCCTCATTGACTCGGGCTCCTTCCCCGCACCTGTGGGGGCTGAGCTTGGCAGCTTTGCCACCTTGTTTTCTCCCCAAAACCAGAGGCCAAACCAGCCCAGAGGGTGTCACCAGGAGGTGGCTGTCACCATGCCTCAGCATCATTACTCTCTGCTGCTGCCACAGCTCTCAGACCCCATGAAGGAGAGCAACCACCTGGGTGCTGGGCTTTGGTGTCCTTCTGCATTTATATTGGGCTGTTGGGGCTGGAGGAGAGAAGGATCCCAAGGCAACCTCCCAGTGGCCTCCCAGTGCCTGAAGGGCCTCCAGGAAAGCTGGGGAGGGGCTGTTTGCCAGAGCATGGAGCCACAAGGATGAGGGGCAATGGTTTGAAACTAGAGAAGGGCAGGGTTAGATGAGACATGAGGAAGAAGTTCTTCCCCATGAGGGTGTGAAGACACTGGAAGAGGTTGCCCAGAGAGGTGATGGAATCCCCATGAATGCCTGGAGACATTCAAGGCCAGGCTTGCTGAGGCTCTAAGCAACCTCACCTAGTGCAGGACGTCCCTGTCACTGCAGGGGGTGGTACTAGATGGCCTTGGAAGGTCCCTTCCAGCTCTGTCCTGAGAGTTTGAAGATTTTCTATTTATACAACAACAGCACCCAACCCTGCAGCTATTTACAAACAGCCACAGTGGGTAAAGATGCCTTAAAAAAGACCCTGAGGGGAAACCACATGTTTGTTTTAACTTCCCCCACTCTCTTCAGGACAAGTGGAAATCAATCTTGCCAATGCTTTCACCCAAGTTCACCTTATCCTGAAGGGGATAATGTCCACCAAGCTGAGCAAGGTCTTTGAGAGACCAGGAAAATGAAAACACCAGCAAATTAACTGCCTTTCTTTCCTTTATCAGCAGAGCAGATACTGCTCTAATAATACCTCACTCCTCACCAGCCAGGGGCCTCACAAAGCCCTGCCTTTCACACCTCATTGACATGGCTCCTGTCTCTGCTGAGGCAGGACAAACATCAGAGTAGCTTCACAGTACCTGAAGGACAACCCAAAGCTGGGCTGCATCAAGAGAAGTGTGGCCAGAAGGTCAAGGGAAGGGATCTTGCCCCTCTACTGGGATCTGGTGACACCCCAACTGGAGTAACTGTGTCCAGTTCTGGAGCCCTCAATGTAAGGCCATTGAGCTGCTGGAGCAGATCCAGAGGAGGCGATGAAGATGATGATTCTGTCATCCACACAGCACAGCAGATGCACCTCAAACACACACAGTGTGGGGTGGCCCCCGCTTCCCTCATGCTCTGACCATCCCAGCTCTGGCACAGAGGGCAAACACCAAAGGATTCCAAATGGAGGAGGTGACAGGGCATTTTAGACTCAAAAGTAGGCACACACATTGAAAAACTGGCTTGGGAAGGGGTCAGAGATAGGGGTGTGAGGGACACAATGGATGATGCCTCCTTTCATTGCACCACCAATCCCGTTCTCCCTGCAGTAACCAAACTGAAACCTCCTCTGCAGAGTGTGCAGCTGCACTGAAGGAAATCTGCAATTTTGAAGCTCCTGCCAGGAGGAGATGTCACCCTCTTCATCAAGAGATCCAAAAAAGCATCTGCAATTAGGAGAGGGAATGAAAAGAATTGCTGCACCCTTCCTGTTGATGGCAGCTGGAGCCAGCTTCATCCCATAGAATCATAGAATGGTTTGGGTTGGAAGGGACCTAAAAAATAATCTAGTTCCAACCACACTGCCATGGGCCGGAGCACCTCCCACTACACCAGGTTGCTCAATGCCTCATCCAGCCTGGCCTTAAACACCTCCAGAGACTGAGGAGGCATCCACAACCTCTCTGGGCAATCTCTTCCAGTGTCTCACCACCCTCACAGCAAAGAACTTCTTTCTTCTCTCCAGCCTAAATCTCCCCTCTCGCAATTTGCATCCATCACTCCTAGTCCTTCCATCATATATCCTATCAAAAAGTCCTCCCCTAACCTTTCTGTAGCCCCCTTCAGGTATTGAGCAGTCAGTGTGAGGACCCCCCTGAGCGTTCTCTTCTCCAGGCTGAACAACCCCAACTCCTTCAGCCTGTCCTCACTGGTGTGTGCTCTCCTCCCAGCCATCTTCCTTCATTCCCATGTTAAATCATCTTTCTGCAGTGCATCTTGCCCCCCTCATGTGTTATTTCCTTCAAGTATATGGCAAAATTCAAGAGAGCAAAATACATCCACAACCTGTTCCAGTGTCTCACCACCCTCACAGGGAAGAACTTTTTTCTTATTTCCAGTCTAAATCTCCCCTCTTCCAATTTTCATCCATTACTCCTAGTCCTGTCATCAGGAAGTTGGAAGGAGATGACCTTTAAGGTCCCTTCCAACCCAAACCATTCTATGATTATATGATCACAAATCCTATTGAAATCTCCACACACGGTCTTCAGAAGCAGCTCCTGCAACTCTCACTGAGCAGAGATATTTCTGTTGGTCACACTTGTTTGTGACAACCATTCTGCCTCTCTGCTGATGAGGTGACACAGCCTGGGAAATACTTACTCAGGCAGGGATGGTATCACCTCACCTTGTCTCTCTTCCAAGTCACCTTGTAGAGGATCACAGCATCCAAACCAAACCTATCACATCCTGCTGCCAAGCACTCTCAGCACTTCATTTGGGTTGGGGGAAGGTTTGAAAGCAGCATGTCACCATACCCCCAGCTCTTTTATTGTTTGGCTTATGGCCTGGTGTGAACAGCTTCTCCTCTCAATCTTGTTCTCAAGCCCTCACTGCCACCTCATTATCTTCTGTGCAGCGATGCTGGGCTCCCAACTCAGCCTTGGACCAAAAAAGAAACAGTGGCTCAGGCTGCATAACTTCTGCACCATGCCTTTGAGCCTGTTCTTGACTTCTTCAGCCTCAGCTCCTTTGTTCCTGAGAAACTCTTATCTGATGTTCTCCTCCTTTCAGCCCTCCCTTGGCCTGTTCATAGAACCATAGAATGGT
>VZTY01029263.1:1109-18637 GCA_013400935.1 Turnix velox
CGGTGGGAGGAGAAAGGCCGGGGGGCCTGGTGGCCCCCCGGTTGGCTAGGCAGGGGGAGGGATGCTCGGGTGGGTTAGTGTCTCTTTCGGTGTTTCTCGTGGGTGCTTTAGCCTGGTGTTTGATTTGGAAGCTGTGTGTGATTGTTTTAAGCCGCTTATTGCAGTGGACGTCAGCAGTGGAGTGTGTGTGTGAGAAAAGGTAAGTTTTTGCTGTTAAACTTTCCTGAGCTCCTGTGCTCATGTCCCACTGAGAGTTTGCTGCTTTTTCTTTGAGATGATGATGATGTTTTTTGTTTTCAGAGCATCTCTCAAATTGTGAGCTGATGGCAGAAGATAGTAACTGCACCCAGATTTAATCTCTTCTGATGGCATCGAGTATGACATCTTCTCCCTTTTGGCACAGTGGCACCGTTCAGGGTCTTTGTTTTTTTGTTTTCTCCAGGTGGTACAGAGATGAGTGCTGGTATTTGTTGGGGCCCTTCTAAAAGCTTTTTAGGCTTTGTGTCCTCCTTTCCTTGTATTTCAGTATTTTTTCTCTCATTCCTAGCTCATTCTTTGTCTATTTTACTTTTTGTGGCTCAATTGAGACAATATTGCTGTGTTTCAACTCTCTTTAACTCTCATTATCCTCAGAATTGTTCTATTAGCTTGTATGTGAATCTGTTTCTCTCCTAGTTCTGCTTATGAAAAATCTCTTCTTTTGCCTCTTTCTTGCCCTTGGAATTCCACGCTGGGTGTGAAGCTTGTACTGTAAAATGAGATCTCCTTTTTTAATTTTTAAGGTTTTCTGTGTTCTTCTAGGTTGGGGAGCTTACTGAACAAGGTGATGCCTCTCTGCTGGTTGTAGAAGCTTCTGGCTGAATGAAGAAATTAGGAGTGAAGTATATTCTCCTCCCTTAACCGTTCTTTAACATTAATGTGGTTAAATTTTAAAACCCATATTTGCTCTTGCAGCTCCCTGTTAGGAGTAAGGTTTGTGCTATTATTAATTCTTGTAATAATTTTAAGGCATTTTGACACTCTTAACAGTTGGAAGCATCACTAAGCAAGGTAATTCCTCTCTAACTATGGAGGCTTCTGGTTAAATGAAGAAATTAGGGAAAAGAAACCAAGTGTTCCCAATACCCTTCTCCTTATCAATTCCTTCATGTTCATATGCTTGCATTAAAATTTTAAGGCATGTGCTTAATTGTAAGCATTTTGCTAATGTGCTGCTTTCTCCCAACTGATGTCCTGAAGGTGGGAATGAGGAATGGGCCTGTTTGCTTAATACTTGTGTATTCACTGTTTATGCTCAGCTCTGCAGTTGTTGTGGCTCTTAAAAGATGCTCTGATTTCAAACAAGAAAGTGGAGGTGGCAACTTGAACCTTTTCTCACTTTGTGAACAGATGTATGTGGCCACAGATCCTGGGGTAAGTGCAATACTGCACTTCTAGAAACAGAAGAGAGTATTGTTACATTTCAGTGAAGCTCTGTGTATGGCAGAAGCCAGAAATAGGGCCCCACTACCCAAGGAAAGCCTAACTTTAATAGAGAAGCTTTTTTGGAAAAATAAAGCTTGTGCTGCTGTCATCTTGAAGAAAGCTCTGTCCTGCTACTGAGGGTGAAATTACTGAAGCAGAGCTCTGGGTTTGCAGTGTGAAGTGTTCCTTCAGGATGGACCTTGACCCTGTAATGCCTGTAATTTTTCAAGCCCCAAATCATAGAGCCTCTTTTTACATATTATAGCATGGAAAATCTGAATCTAGGCTCTATTTCACTGATGAGCTGAAGCTTAGGATGTTATATTTCTGGTTATCATCATCCCCATCCTGAGCTCTACAGGTTTGAGCTAACTTGAGATGTACTCTTTTTGTTGTTAAGCACAGCTACCACTTTGCATCCTTCATGCAGCTGGTGGGCTGCTCTCATCTTCTACCTCAGCAGGGTAGTACTTTACACCTAGAGCTTTCTTTCCCTCAGGGAACTCATGCTCTGGTCTTCTGGCCAGTGACATTGCTGTCCCCCAGCTGTCATCGTGCAGCGTGTTCCAAATCCTGCCTCCCACAGCAGCACTGGGCATTAAATCAGCCTTCCATACTGGAAGGAGCAAAGCATCACGCAATGGGGCTGGAACAGTTTGGGGTGATTAAAGTTATTACTGGGCTGCTCAAAAGAGCACAGGGACTTATCAGCTGGCAAATGTTGGATTAGGAGGTCTCAGAGTTTCCCTCTCCGTGCCAAGAACCTCTCAGGCCATATGCCGAAAGGACTTGGGAAGAGAAGGATTAATTGAAAGCAGGCTTGTGCAGAAAGTTAAAGTGAAAAATCGCTCTCTAAATGAGGGAAGATCCTAGGGACTATACAGAGTGATTATAGAAGCTGGTGCTTAGCATTTAATTCTACAGGCTCTGGATTTTCTCTTTATTTATAAGGCTAAAGCTAGCCCTCCACTCTCCCTCAGCATGGGGAGAAAATTAAAGCTGCCAGAACCCCTCAAAGCCTGGAGCAGCCCAGCTAACCCTTCAGTGTGCAAGTCAGAGGGCATGGGGACATTCCAGCTGTTGGCTGTCTGAAGGGAGCAGGAATGTGCAGTTTCTTTCTATTGTTGTGTTTGAAGGTGTCTGAGAACTTGCTGAGAATAGGAAACTGGGCCAGAAGTGGCACAAGCACCAAGACAGATGGGCTGAATTTGAAACAGGTTAAATAAAAAAAAACCTAAAGAACATCAAGGTAGGGCTGGGAAGCAGGAAGACCAATGGTAGGGATTTTTGAGGGGAATGTGTGCAAAACAGGGTGGACAGGATCAGGCTGTGGTTTCACCACCCTTTTTGTCAGCTGCAAGACTCTGTTGAGCCCCTGCTCAGGCTGCAAAAAGCCTTCTGATGAAGGACTTTAACAAGTACCATGTGGAAGGACTTTGCTTTATTAAATGAGAGATTTAGGTCAAAAAGGGTCAAATAACTAATTCTCAAAGCTCTCTATCCTCTTATTGGACTCCTGCTTTTAATACCATTCGTCTCTCCCTTTCTATTTCAACCAGCTGATCACACAACATTTCTGATTACTTGGGGATCTCTGCTAGGAGCTATCTCTTCAAACATCCATGGGCAGAGTTTCTCAAATAAAAAAGAAGGAATAGAGCCAGCAATTTTTCATTGAATGAGAAACCAGAGGGATTTGGAGAACACTTTGAAAGGTTCTGCCCCTTTCAGATACAAAAGGGAAGCATCCATTGGAGGAAGACGATGCCCTGAGCTCTGACAACTTAACTGGGAGCATAGCTCCACCAGCACTGGACTTTACAGTAACTCAAAGCATAGATAGGGCTGTAGGAGATAAAGTACAACACCCACTTCGTGGTTGAGAAACAGAGTGTTATTGAGCTAGAGGAGAAATTACACCCAAGGCTCAGGTTGGGGTCTTTGCTACCAGGTATTGTTCAGCCCTGGTAACTTGCAGCCTTGAAGGGCTTTTGAGTATGAGTCCCCTGATTTCTAAAGCTGTCCCTTCTCTGGGATTAGTCACATGTGAGATCTGTGGTAGAACTTTATTCTCCAAGAAGTTGGGTCATAGAATGTGTTGAGTTGGAAGAGACCTTAAAGATCATGTAGTTCCTACCCCCCGGCCAGGCTGCTCAATGCCTCATCCAGGCTGGCCTTTAATACTTCCAGAGAGGGGGCATCCACAATCTCTCGGGGCAACCTGTTCCAGTGTCTCACCATCCTCACAGTAAAGAACTTTTTTCTTTTCCCTAGCCTAAATCTCCCCTCTTCCACTTTACATCCATTACTCCTAGTCTTACCATCCTGGACCCTATTAAAAAGTCCTACCCCAGCCTTTCTGTAGCCCCCTCCAGGTATTGAGCAGCTACTATGTGGTTCCCCCCCTGAGCCTTCTCTTCTCCATGCTGAACAACTTCAAATCCTTCAGCCTGTCCTCATAATATGCTTTCCCGTACTCCAATTGTTCTCTTCATGTGCATCACCATCATATTCCAACCACGATGTCAACTGTAACTTGTAAAAAAATAACCCCCAAAATATATCTTCTAATTCTGTTTCTTCATAATGATTTGCCACGCTCTAAGTAAATTTGCATTAAAAGTCTTGTTCATCTGATCTTCTTTTTCTCTCTTTATTATATCGCATTGTCTGCTCAGCTGGTTAATGCTGTTTGGAATAAGCCTGATCCTGGTAGCTAATTGGTGCTGGGACATAAAGTTTGTGGCTCACGCAGCGAAATGTATGATTTCAGCTTTTGCAGGAATAACCCAAATCCCTGCACGCGTTTCATCCTAAAGGCTGTGAAATCTGCTCATGGTGGTCTTATCTGGGTGGATTAGTGAGTTATCAGGCAGCGTCACTATCGCCTGAATGGAGATAAGGTGCAGCAAATCCTTCCCTTCTGCTCCCTGACACACACACACACACGAACAGTATCAGCACCAAATAGGAAGCCTCGGAGCAGAGATAAATCGGCAGCCCTCCGGGGACCCTAAGCTAAATATGAATGCATTAAAGTGATATTCAGCTCCCTGCACAAAGGCAGAACAGCCCTTCCTCTATTGCTCTGTGAGGTAGGCATTGTGCTGGGTATTAAGCTATTAGTTGTCAGGAAGGTGCATGTGTAATGCAATGTATTAACGTCTTACAAGGGCTGCTGTCAGGAAAAGCTCGAGCAGAACGAAGGGATGGAGCCTCGGCACCGTGGGCATCTTCCACACCAGGTTGCTTTGGAGACCGATGTTGGTCCTCAAAACAGAACATACTGGCACAGAAATGAGACAGCCCAGATGGCTGGTAGCAGCCAGGAGAAGCCCTCCTGCTTGTCAGTGCTGTGAGTAGAGCCTTTAAAGTATGCAAATTGTATTAATAATGAATGCATTTAACTAGTGAAGGAAACTAAAAGCTGGCCTGCCCTGTGGGAAAAGGCTTCCAGGAGTGAAATGTCTTTTTTCCTAGCACTTCACAGGCAAACCTCATGGCTCAGTTATTAGTGAAGTCACATTTGGAAGCTGTTGACTTGCATTCCCTGAGATGGAGCAGCCCAAGGTGAAGGGGTAGATAGTGACTCCATGACAGGCAGATGGCTGCTTGGCAGCCTTTGGTTCTAGAGGAAACCAATGGCAGAAGTTGCTGCCATAGGCTTGCTTCTCCATCCTGATCTGGCCAAGCTTCCCTTGCCAGATTGCTGCTAGGCACCTACTCATTCTACCAAATTCCTTTCTTCAGCTTCCACCCCTTTGGTTTTATTCACTGTTGTTAAATCACTTCTCTGAAACTTAAATAAGGCTCAGTGCTTCTATTTTTTCCCTCTAAATACATCCCAGTGTTTTCCTCAGCTGGTGGGACTCGGTCAAGCTGGCAATCTCAGTTACACTGCATTTCAAGACATGGATTTACACTGACTCACTGCTACATTTTCCTACTTAAACCCAATTGTGTGTTTCTTTTGCTTCTAGTTCTACTGGTCTATCATTATCTTGATTGCTGCTGCAGGATAAGGTTTTTCATAGCCAATGAAAGGAGATAGCCTCTGAACTTCCTACCATAATCACATGTTTTTAGATACTACCTCAGTTACAAATCTTAGGCAAACCTTAGGCTTGTGGATTATTACTACTGTATTCACTCCTGTATTGCCCAGGGATGAGGTTAAAGCTGGATGTGTGTTCTTTTATAAGTTTATTTTACTGTAGCTTTTGAATTTTGTGCTGTTTATACTCCCACAAATGCCCTTGCTGTTTTCTGGTGTGAACCACGGAGGTTTATCCTGCAAACCCTGTATTAATATTAACTGGTTATGGTGAGTCTATTAGGCTATTCATAACCTGCTCACTGGCCTGCAGACAGGCTGCCCAGTCTAACCTATAATTTGATCCCACCATAACTCTGCTTGTTTTGCTGAAACCAGCCGTGAGACCAGTAGTATCAGCACCCTCCTTGCCTAATCAATTGCCATGCCTTGCATTCAGAGCTTGTATTCAAAGCATCCTTTTGGATAGGCCTTTTTTTTTTTTCCTCTTTACACATGTATTTGTTTTGATTTTCTTGTTCTCTTCTATTCTACCCTCCTCTGCTATCATCATTTCTAATCTGGACTTTTCCATTAAACTTCCAATTTCATGCTACTTAGGATTCAGTACAAGCTGCCAAATTTTGAAGAAATCTTGGGAGACTGTGTGCAGGTAAAAATACTGACAGTCTAAAGTAGATTCATGGTCTGTGCAGCTTAGCAGCCTACCTCTGATCATCCAGCAGGTAGATACAAAATAAAATGCCCCATGTGAAGATCTTAATCCTAATCCTAAGAGTTTAAAATGCATTTAAGCCTTGAAGCAGGCAGTTTTGTATCTGCTCCAAAATGCTCTTAACGCCATCTGCGATAACTGGGGCTATTCCTGGTTTTCATATTTATTCCAGGTCTCAATTTTGAGTGCACTTTATCTTTTGCCTTCCATAACCTCTTGTGGAAATGAGTTCCACGGTTTAATATTCCAAGAAAAAAAAAACCCTCATCTGACTAGGCAGGTGCCTAATCTGTGCTGGCCTTCATGGTCAGTCTTGTTATCAGTGGAGATCTGGTCAATAGAGCCAGCAGATCATGAGGTGTGAGTTACCTCTTCAGCAAATGGATATTTCTATTTGGTCAAATGAAATGCTCCCTGAAAGTGCTTATTTCTCCCTGCTGTCTCAAAGAGGAGCCTGAAATAGCCAGGTCGGGAGCAGATGTCTGTGTTTTGGATGTCTCTGGCTGGTGGAGCTGAATCTCACCTCGCTGTGAAAAAGCAAACCTCCTTTCATCAATTCTGGATTTGCCATCTCTCAGTTTAATTGAAAAATATGTTCCTGCTTGTGTCATGAGGCAGAGAGGACTTATCTGTACCCGGCTGGTTTGCAGGCTGTTAAAACACTCTTTGCTATTCATCTGCTCACCCTAAGTGTAGTTTCTAATCCTTTCCAGGGAGAGTTTCTCCAGCCTGTGATGGCTCTTAGTGCCCTCTGTAGGCCTGGACCCAGCTTTTGGAAATCCTCTTGCACTACAACAATGACAGCTCCACAGCCTTTCCAACACCTGCCCCTTCCTTATCTGGGGCTTGAGACAGCAGCTCTGCTCGTGCAATTAGACTCTGAACCTCTGCTTTTTACTCCTGGTGTCCTTGCAGGCTGCTGGTGCTTGTGAATTTGATGAGCTCCTTCAGAAATTGAAGTACATGACTGAGTCCTGGATTTAAATTGAGGACTTTGTATTCCAGGTGCTTTCTCTTCCCTCTTTAGTTTTGCTGTGCAGCTCTTCTCCTGCATGTAGCCTGCCAGCAGTTGACCTCCCTGGGGACTTGCTCTGGAGGTCCTTAGGTGCTGATCCAAGGGAGCAGGGACACAAAAGATGTCATTGGTCCTGGGTCTCCCATCCTGAGCCTGCAGGGTTCTTAGCCCTGTCTCTAAACAGTGGCACAAGTCCTGCTGGGGCAGCTTCTCACCTGGCTGCATGCAGTCCCACTCTGCTGGTGGATGTCAACAAAACTATTTGAACAGGGAGCTTATTTTACCATTAATATGCAAAACACCACCTTTCATGCACAGTGGCCAAAGTAGCAACAGTGTCAGGCCCTTTTTTGCACTCCTCCACCTTTGTCAGCTGAGCCACTGAAGCTAGGAAAGAACCTTTCTTTTCCTCCAGTTTCTTCTTATTCCATTTGCCAAGCATTGATTTTCTTTTCCTCGCTGCCAGCAGAGCTTGAAATTAATAATTTCTATTTTATTTTGTCACCCGAGTGCCATCAATACCAGCAGGGCAGGACAACAGGACAAGCAGAAATGTTGAGGGAGATGGGAGTCAGCAGGGGGACACAGAAAGCAGCTGCCTGGGATCAGTGAGCAGATCATGGAGCGGATCCAGGAGTATTTCCAATGAGAGGCTGGATATTCCTCACTCTCTGGCTGGGAGGTGATTTACTGGAATTCCATCTCCCTTGCAGCACAGCAGGTCCCAATTCTAACACTGCAGGGTGAGTTTTCCTGTGTGGTGATGTAGGACTTGCTAATAGGGTACAGGATGGCAAGACTAGGAGTAATGGATGAAAATTAGAAGAGAGATTTAGGATGGATAGAAGAAAAAAGTTCTTTACTGTGAGGGTGGTGAGACACTGGAACAGGTTGCCCAGAGAAGTTGTGGATGCCCCCTCCCTGGAGGTGTTTAAGGCCATTGAGCAACCTGATCTAGTGGGATGTCCCTGCCCATGGCAGGGGTGTTGGAACTGCATAATCTTTAAGGTCCCTTCCAACCCATTTGGAAGCATTCTATGATTTTAAAAGCTGCAAGTGCTCCCTTTATTATGTCCCTAAACTGGACCTTGAGGAAAACCTGCCAAGAAATGTCCATTGTGATCTCTTGCTGCTCTCTTTGCCTAATGTGCACCAAGGTCTGTGTGGATATAAATTAGAGGGGGATAGATTTAGACTAGACATAAGGAAGAAATTCTTTACAGTGAGGGTGGTGAAACACTGGAACAGGTTGCCCAGGGAGGTTGTGGATGCCCCATCTCTGGAGGTGTTCAAGACTAGGCTGGACAGGGCACTGGGCAGCCTGGTCTAGTGGGAGGTGTCCCTGCCTATGGCAGGCGGGTTGGAACTCTATGATCTTTAAGGTCACTTCCAACACAAACTATTCTATGATTCTATGGGTTCCCAGCTCTATGGAAGCTCCATTTGCTTCTGAAATGATACTGGAGAGGACACCAGCCTGCCTACAGCACCAGCTCCTAACGGTTTCCATGTCAAAATCTTTTCAACCAGATCTTACAGATCCACATTCTGTCATCTGTGAACAAAATTTAAATCTTCACAACTTATTCTGTTACAAAGAGAGATGGCAATGGCAAGCTGTAAGGAAAAACTGAGACTGAGCTGAGTGAGAGCCTGGAGGCTGAAGGAGCTGTGGGGACGGCATCTTTTAACCCACAGGTCTGTGAGGTTTGTGTGAGCTGGGGTCAGAAGTAGCCTGATAACCAGTATCAGTGCAGGACCAGATCTTGAGGCAGGTACATTTCACTCAGAGGGGAGCAGAGCTTTCCTCTCTCCTGCATGGAGTGACTCCAAGACTGAGCCCTACTGTTGGCATGTCAAGTTCTGCTCTCTGCAACTCTGTCATCACCAACTTATTTCTTATTGGCATTTTCATGAGCTGAGACATGAGTGCCCTTAATTTTGCCAAGGCCACAGTTTCCTGATTGTTAATAGTGGAGCTGAGCACAGATGTTCACCTGGCAGAGCAGACTTCAGCCAGCTCAGCTCAGTGACAAGAGTCTCACATTTTGAGGGGACAATGTTGAATTAGCTCCAGCAGACAGAAATGACTTGCTGCTGAACCCTCCATCCCCTGGCAGCCCTGGTGGAGAAGCTGTATTTCACTGATGCTTCTCCCCATGACTTTGATGGCCCCAGCAGTGATGACAACCAAGATTTGGGAAAAACAAAGACCAAAACTTATATGCCCCCACCATGTCAGATCTAGTGCTGAGCACCCCAAAACTGGCTCCTAGAAACACCAGCTGATCAGATCTCTCTCAGGCTGAGACTTAGAAGATGCAAATTATTTTGCTAATTGCTTTGAAAATATTTTCTGTCCACATAAAGATCAAAATAATCAATCAGATGTGTTCTGAATACGGAGCCATTACTCCATCTGCTTTCTCTGTGCGTGACTCACAGGAGCATCAGCATCACATCACAGCCCTCTGTGCTTAACTCCACCCCACGCTGTCCTCACACACTCATGCTTGTGGAGCACAGGTAGGATGAGCCAACATTTCATTCAGGAAAAGTATCCCTCTGGGGCCCATTCGTGTCAGGAATTAAAGAGCCACATGTGACTGGGCAGAGGAGCAATAAAGGTGCCAGAATTCTCTACCCTGCAAACAGCAGCTTCTGTCAGAGCACTGCAGGTGGCTGTAAAACACTTAACTGGCCATTAGAGTTCAGGGGGCAGAGGAAAACTGGCATTGTAGCTCCTGACCCTTTGACTTGGTGCATTTCTATTTGGCAGCCAGAGAGCCAGGAGCAAACAGCCACCAGAACCTGACACTCCTCATTCAGAGAACTCCTTTCATCACAGTCATCCCTGATCCTCTGCTCTCTCCCTCTTCAGACACCAAGAGAGTTGTGTTTTTGCTGCATGATAATCACAGAATCTCAGGGATTGGAAGGGACTTGGAGAGATCTTCTGGTCCATTCCCCCTGCCAGAGCAGGAACACCTAGACCAGGTCATACAAGAAGCCATCCAGGTGAGTTTTGAATGCCTCCAGAGAAGGAGACTCCCCACCCTCTCTGGACAGCCTGTTCTGTTACCCTCACTGTGAAAAAGTTTTTTCTTATATTTCTGTGGAACCTCCTGTGTTCCAGCTTGCACCCATTGCCTCTTGTCCTATCATTGGAGGTCACTGAGAAGAGCCTGGCTCCATCCTCCTGACACTCACTCCCAGATGTGCCTGCACAGGAGCAGGAGACTGGATTAGAAGGACACTTTTGAGGACTGAATGTGTTAAAAACCACTGTTGAAGCTTAAAATGTCTGTCTTTAGTCTCCAAGGCATTCCTTTATGTTAAAATTGCAAGATCTACAAAGAGAGAGGTTTATTTCCAGGAGTGCAGATGCAGCAATTATTAGTGTACAGGATCACTTTATCCTCCAGTATTTTTTTCACATGAAATGAAGATATAAAAAAAAAAAACCCAACAGGAATTCCCCATGCTGCTTCCTGCAGACAAGGGCAATGTAGGAGAGAGGGTTGGGTTAAGCTGATGGAGCTGGTGGTTGAAGGCAGAGATTGGAAAGGCAAACATTTAGGTCAAAACCATACAAGTCTCCCAAAGGATGTGTCTAATTGAGGTGTGAGACATGGCAGAAATCTAGGTCTGAACTGTTATCACTTGATACAATTGAGTCCAGTTTTAACCTCCAAGCTGCTCTTCTGGCCACTTTGGAGTTGTCCATCCTTCACATCCATGAAGAGTGAAACTTGCTTTCTCTTCTACAGTAATAACCTGAGTGAAGAAATTCTCTCATATGAGCAGGAGTGGGGAAGAGGGGAGATTTCATCTAACTGGGATATGTACTGGGTTTGCTGCTCCTCCTGCAAGCTCTCCTGCAGATGGGTGTCATTTTTAATAGATAAAAGCTTAAGGCAAACACTACCCAGTAATAGAATTAGCCTTGACAAATCTCTGCCTGTAACACACGGTTACAGCATTTAGGGATTAATATAAAAGTGCAAAGCTGAACATGGTGCTGTTTAATGAAAGCAAACACGTCTCTGAAAGAGGCAGACAAAGTCCTGTGTTTCCTAATTAGCCACCAGCATCCAAGATAAAGTCAACAGTAAAGTCTAGGAGTGACGGATGCAAATTGGAAGAGGGGAGATTTAGGCTGGAGAGAAGAAAGAAATTCTTTGCTGTGAGGGTGGTGAGACACTGGAACAGGTTGTCCAGAGAAGCTGTGGATGCCCCCTCCCTGGAGGGGTTTAAGTCCAGACTAGACAAGGCATTGAGCAACCTGGTGTAGTGGGAGGTGTCCCTGTCCATGGCAGGGGGGTTGGAACTAGATGATCTTGAAGGTCCCTTCCAACCCAAACCATTCTATGATCCTAGGATAGGAAGATGCCTGGGTCTCTGGAGCTGCCAAGCATCAACACATCACTAAGAAAACAGGTGCTGAAACACAGAACCAACCTCTCAGACCACTTGCCCAGCGGAAGGGTCTGCTCCCTTTGGCTTCTTTTCAGCCACTGGTTCAAACCCAAAACCAGCCCTGCTCAGCACCTTCTTGACTGCTAATCCATCAAGCCCGATCCTGTCACTCTTGGAGCTGGACCAGGCTGTGGCTGACAGCATCCTTCAGAGGGGCAGATGGGAAGGATGGACCAGTCCCACCCTGGGGACAGTCCAGAGGCTATAATCTAATCTCATCTCTGGAAAGAGCTGAAATCCAGCTGGACAGAGCTTGATTAACCTGCTCTTAGCTCTGCTCAGGGGTTTGGGCCAGAGACCTTCTGAAGTTCTTTCCAACAACAATTTATCTGATTCTTATTTTTTCTGCCTTAGAAAGATCTTCAGAAGGTCTCTGGTCCAAACTCTTGTGCAGAGCTAAGAGCAGGTTAATCAGACTTTGTCCAGCTGGGTTTCAGCTCTCTCCAGAGATGAGATTGTACAGGCTCTTCTGGTTTCTGCTTCAGCATTTACCCCCCACTGTCACTTCAGGAAATTTTCTTCCTATATTTGCTTTGAATCTCCTGTTCTCCTTCTTGTGCCCACTGACTCTTCTCCTGTCCCTGTGCACCCCTGAGAAGAGTCTCTGAGATGTGTTTGGGAGGCAGGAGGGTCTGAGATTGAGGCAGGAGAGCTGGAGGATGCTTAGATGGAGAGGAAACAAGACCAGGAAGGATATGAATGGGGCTGGGGGACATGTGGTGTGAAGGGGAGAGGCAGGGGTGGAGGGCCGTGAGCCAGAGGAACATGTGAATGGAGAAGCTGATTCCTAAAGCACATTTTCTAAATCGGAAAGAAGACAAATGTGATTTTTCTCTTGGTTATGGTATGAATTTACAAGCACACTGACACAGGGCAGAGCAAACAAGCAGCAGTGTCAACCTCTAATAGAGATGAATGACAAACATATTTAATGAATTAAAAGATGATGAAGTATTACTGGCACAGCAAACACCCACACGGTGCGCAGGCTGTCACTGATGTATGTGACACAAAGCCCTCTGACAAAGACTGCAATAGATCAATCACAGCCTGGTGGGCAGCCCCAGGACTCTCTGGGATGATGGATGGTGGACTGGGGAGAGGGGTGGGCTCAGGGCTTTGTGGACACTGCTGGTGGTGGGACTTCAGCTAATGTGGGCTCGCTCCATCCAGAAGAATATTCAGGCTTGTTTGCCTCAGGCACTGCAATTTTATTTGTAGTGGGATATTCCAGCTTTTGATTTGTCTGCAGGATGGAGAGTCAAAGTTGAGCCAAGTTGTAAGTTTAGAAAGGGGAGCAATAGATTTTCTGATCCGTAGAATCATAGAATAGTTTGGGTTGAAAGGGACCTTAAAGATCATCTAGTTCCAACCCCTCTGCTGTGGGCAGGGACTATTGTAGTCCATATGCTTGATCCTGAACCTGGCCTCCAAGGGATGGATGCTCCTGCTCAGAAAAGATGCCTGCACACTGCTCCTGCTCTTGTTACCTGCAGCTCCTGCTGTTCTCTGTCTGACCTGACCACACCAGCTTTTACACAGTAGAAAGTACCACATCTGGGGGAGTCTTGCTGCACATCTGGCAAGGCACGACTGTGCAGCACGGATCTTTGCAGAGTGGCCGAGGGGAAAAAGCACAATATTTGGTTGTTAGAATCATTTCTGTGGGATAAACCCTCCCTCCTGTCTCCCCGTGAGGCTGATGAAGGTACCGATGCCACCAGGCGGTCTCTGAGGCATTTGCAGGATGCGAAAGAGCTCAGCAGATGCTCCTCATCCCATGGATGTGGATGTGACTCCTCCTGCATCCAGCTCGTCTGAGACAGGTTTTTTTTTCCTAGCACCTCTGATTTATTAAGCTGCCGATTTGAGCCCGGGGTTGCCCAGATTTCCTGCGGCTGCCTGCGCATCTGCTCGGCGAGAGCACTCAATAAACCCTCCTGGAAATACAAAAGGCCAGAGGAGAACGTGGCCTGACAATGAAACTAAACAAAAAGGGGGAAAGCCCCGGGTACAGGAGACAAAAGAGCAGGAGCAGAGCTGATAAACAAGGCTTAGAGGGAGGTGCTGGCAGCAGACACTGCGAGGGGAGCCCTGCAGGGCTCAGGTTCTCTGTGGTGCTTTTATTGATGGCATGGGTGATAGGCTAAAAGGGCTCTTAAAAATTCACGGGTGTACCTTAGCTGGAAGGAGAAAGCAGTAAAGGACAGCAGTAAATAAGAGAAATATTATATAGTGAGCACAAGAAATTTCAGTGAAGATAAATGCAAAGTGATGAGGTCAAGAAAAGGAAATACTCGTGAAAAGCCAAAAGGAGAATACCCAAGGAGAGGTATAAGCCAATGTGTGATGGACACTGCAGGATTCCTAGAGAAAAATATTCTCTTCCTGTAAGAGTTAGAGATCAGAACCCTCAGTTTCTTGGAGCAAGTGGCCAGTTCTTCCCCAGCTTGCCTTGCCTACAAGAAGAGCAAAGCATCAAAGTGGCAAATTGTTGCAGGTATCCACAATTCCAAACTCATCCTCCCTGCAGGACCCTGCACCCCAAGATCAAGGCTTGTGACTTAGTAACCTCATTCCCTTGCTGGTGCTGTGCCTGGGGAGGAGCTCAGGCCAGGATGACCTTTCACAGGCATCTTCTGCTCCACATTTTCACACCTGGATGAACTTGGCTACACAACAGGAAAAACAAAACATCCTTCCACCTGCATCCTGCCATCTGCTGAGCCTGTAACAGATGCAGGCCAGCATGAAGTGGGTTCTGGGAAGGAAACAGCAAGGGCCACGTGTGCTGGAAAAGTAGGATAAGAGAGGATACTGATGTCCTGAGGCAGTGAAGTCCTTGCAGGCTCACAAGAAGGTTGACCAAGAGTTCTTTGGTGTTTCTGAGCTCTCTTGACATGGGGCCAAGGGGCTGGAGCATTGACAGCCAGGGGAGACTGAGCTGTAAGAACACAGGAGAAATAAACCCACCAGCTTTGCATTGCCCTGCTGGCCCAGGTACCTCTCTTGTTGGCATGGCAACAGCTAAATTACTTGCTTAACACAGATGTACAAGTGTGGCCAGACATGGCCTCTTCTTTTTAAACTGCACAGTAATATCAATTACCCACCCCTCTCACTGTCAACCCTTCCAAGAACAATGTCTCCATCAAGTTGGGCTTTATAGCACACAACCCCTTTTCATTTCTCTATTTGCTGCTTCTGCCACAGAAGAGCACAGCTAATTTATGAAGTAAACTACCCTTGAGTGGTGTTGCTAATGCTCATAAGTGACTTTAATAGACAATGGAAGCACTTGTACAAATATGCTTTGAAACGGCAGGTTCAGTGTCACTTCAGCATCTCGCAGATCTGTGCCTTTGTGCTGCTGCCTTTCTCATTTGTTTTTCCATGTACACAAAGCAAAAGCAGTTCTATTATTTCTTTACTGTAAAAAAAAACCAAAAACCAAAACCCAACATAACAACACAAAGGAAAACTGAGAGGGTTGATTGAGTATTGAATAGAGAGAATGAGAGCACCGAGTTTTGTGTCCTTCTCGAAAGGTAGAATCCACTACAAGAAGCAAAAGGCTGTAGGCTCAGAGATGGAAATGTAGATGCTGGAGAAAGGGAAGCCACTGCAGCATCAGGACATACCATGGTAGGGAAAAGGCTGGTTGAAAATTCTCTTTTATGTATGTTTTGAAGGAAACTTGGGGGTTTGTTTAAGCCAATTTTTGTGTGCCTGAAATGTGCATGTGCTCCATAGAGACATGATCATAGAATCATAGAATAGTTTGGTTTGGAAGGGACCCCAAAGATCATTGAGTTCCAACCCCCCTGCCATAGGCAGGGACACCTCCCACTAGATCAGGCTGCTCAGTGCCTTGTCCAGCCTGGTCTTGAACACCTCCAGAGAGGGGGCAACCTGTTCCAGTGTTTCACCACCCTCACTGTAAAGAACTTCCTTCTTATGTCGAGTCTAAATCTACCCCCTTTCAATTTACATCCATTGTTTCTGGTCCTCCCATCCGATATCATATTAAGAAGTCCTTCCCCTGCCTTTCTGTAGGACCCCCTCAGGTACTGATAAGTTACTATGAGGTCCCCTCTGAGCCTTCTCTTCTCCAGGCTGAACAACCCCAACTCCTGCAGCCTGTCCTCATAGGGCAGTTGCTCCAGCCCTTTGACCATCTTCATGGCCCTCCTCTGGACCTGCTCACTGAGCTCCCCAAGATTGAAATACTGCTGTGGTGTTGCCTCTAGTGCTGTGGTGTTGCCTCTAGTGCTGTGGTGGCTTTTTTTCTCACCCCATGCTGTGCTGCAGCCTCAGCTGCTCCTGCCACCCTTCACCTGATGACCCTGTGAATGGGCTGCAGCTTCTCACCATGATACCTCCATGGCTAAGAGACCAACAGCCTCAGGCTCTCATCCCTTTTGGAGCATGAGTACACCTACTCCAACACCTACTGGCTTTTTTTCTTCTTGTCATGGCTTTCTGATGTAAAAGACTTACCTCCTGGCTGTTCATATAATAAACTTTGTGTTTCCCACACCACATCTTGTCAGGGCTCTTTGACCACACCTGAATTATTGATTTGGAGCCTGGCAAAGCCTCACACACCACAGACCATACACAACAAATTCCCAGATAGATCTTGGCAGCTCCCAGGAATGACAGACATCTAATGTGCTTCCAGAGCAAGTTCAGCTCCAGAGGTCAACATTTCACCTTCTCAGCTAAACTGGGGAAACAATAACTTGAATTTCCAGACAGCTGGAACAGCCATCACTCATAGAAGTTCACCTCCCCCACTCCTCTCCCTGAGAGATGGCTCCTTAATGTACTTTTCTAGAATAAACTTAAAGTCTTCAGGTTTTATTTCCCACTTGAGGTCTAAATTATCTTTGCCATCAGTGTAAAACAACGAAGCCAATTGTTTGGTAGGGGAGGTTTGTAGTATATCATTACAATAATAATTTAGAGAGCTGGGAAGTTTCCTTTGCTACAAATTTGTTCAGTTCATTACTGATACCAGTCTGCAAAAATGAGTAGATTCTCACTGGGAATGGGAGCAGTGGAAATCCACCCAAGAGCCACAGGCTTGTTTTTACTTTTCTACTGATCTCCAAAAAGATATTTATTTCAAATAGTGGATGATTGAACCATGGGGAATCAGGCAGGAGAGATCCTGGGTGGGTCTGAAGGAGCCAGGCTGTATGGTATGGAGAGAAGGTATCTCTTTGTTGTCATCCCTCTGAAGCCTTCCTGTCTTGAGACCTTGCCTGTGAGTATCAGGGTGGGATCAAAAAATGAAGCCTTAAGATGGGAAACCAGGGCATGTGGAAGTTTGTGTCAACACAGATCTTGGCAGTGGTTTTGAACTAGAACAAAGAAGCTTTAGATTAGACATCTGGAAGAAATTCTTCTCCATGAGGGTGGTGAGACACCCACCAGAGAGATGGTGGAGGCTCCATCTCTAGAGATATTCAGGGCTAGGCTTGATAAGGCTCTGAGCAACCTCATCTAGTGCAGGGTGTCCCTCCTCATTGCCCTTTGAAGGTCTCTTCCAATTCTATGATTCAATGTGACCGGAAAAATTAGGGAGGACAACCATAGGGCACACTGATGAGGGCCCAGAGAAGGGCCACGAAGATGATCAAAGGGTTGGAGCAACTGCCCTATGAAGACAGGCTGAAGAAGTTGGGGTTGTTCAGCCTGGAGAAGAGAAGGCTCAGAGGGTACCTCAGAGTAACTTATCAGTACCTGAGGGGGTCCTACAGAAAGGCAGGGGAAGGAATTTTTAACATAATATC